>SKCR01035236.1:0-81757 GCA_019454045.1 Zanthoxylum bungeanum
CGGGTCTTTGATGGGATGAGGGAAAGGAACATTGTTTCTTGGAATAGTTTAATTACATGTTATGAACAAAATGGGCCGGCAGGTGATGCTCTTGAAGTTTTTGTGAGGATGATGGATTCTGGCATTGAACCAGATGAGGTCACGCTAGCTAGTGTTGTTAGTGCTTGTGCGAGCTTGTTAGCGATCAAAGAAGGTCTGCAAATTCATGCCTTGGTTATGAAGTACGAGAAGTTCAGGGATGATCTTATTTTGGGAAATGCATTGGTTGATATGTATGCAAAATGTGGTAAAATTAATAAAGCTAGATGTGTTTTTGATAGGATGCCATTTAGGAATGTAGTGTCTGAAACCTCCATGGTAAGTGGCTATGCAAAGGCATCTAGCGTAAAATCTGCTAAACTAATGTTTACAAAGATGACGGAAAGGAATGTAGTGTCTTGGAATGCACTCATTGCAGGCTATACACAGAATGGGGAAAATGAAGAGGCGCTCGGACTCTTTCGACTTCTTAAGAAAGAGTCTGTTTGTCCAACTCACTATACATTCGGGAATCTACTTAATGCTTGTGCAAACCTTGCCGATTTGCAACTTGGCAGACAGGCTCACACTCATGTTGTGAAACATGGATTTCGATTTCAGTCTGGAGAAGAGTCTGATATATTTGTGGGGAATTCTCTCATAGATATGTACATGAAATGTGGATCAGTTGATGATGGATGCCGGATCTTTGAAACTATGGTGGAAAGAGATTGGGTTTCATGGAATGCCATGATAGTAGGTTATGCACAAAATGGTTATGGGACAGAGGCTCTTGGATTATTCAAGAAAATGCTGGTATATGGAGAGAAACCAGACCATGTCACTATGATTGGTGTTCTTTGTGCTTGTAGCCATACCGGTTTGGTTGAAGAAGGACGAAAGTACTTTTCCTCAATGAGCAAGGAACATGGTTTGGTGCCACTGAAGGACCATTATACTTGTATGGTCGATTTACTTGGTCGAGCTGGTTGCTTAGACGAAGCAAAGAATTTAATAGAGGCAATGCCAATGCTGCCCGATGCTGTTATCTGGGGATCTTTGCTTGCTGCCTGTAAAGTTCATCGAAACATTATGTTAGGAGAGTACGTTGCAGAGAAGCTCTTAGAAATCGAGCCTAGCAACTCTGGTCCTTATGTTCTCCTCTCAAACATGTATGCTGAACTCGGAAGATGGAAAGATGTCGTAAGAGTTAGGAAATTGATGAGGAAACGAGGAGTTATTAAACAACCCGGTTGTAGTTGGGTCGAGATACAGGGCCATGTTAATGTATTCATGGTGAAAGATAAGAGGCATCCTCTGAAGAAAGAAATCTATTTAGTCTTGAAAATGCTCACAGGAGAAATGAAGAGAGTTGGGTATGTCCCAATGCTAATGACAACGAGGCTTATGAGGAGCAGACCAATTCCAATTCAACCTCATATTGCCAAATAGATTTTCAAGTTGATGCTGCCATTAGATAAGTTATTTTTTATTATTTCTAATTTTGTTCAGAAGATTTGTTCTCTATTAGAAAAACATGATTGATTACTCAAGTAGATGATAGGAACAAGCAAGAAAGAAAATATTTTATGCACAAGCTACGTATTATATCTGTTGTGCATAAACCAAGCATATCAAAGCATAAGTGAGAGATTATATCAGTAAAACTTGTAGTTTTTCTTTTTTGGAATTAATAATACAATTTTTGGTAGATATTACATTTCCTTGTAATATTAATTTCTTGATTTGTGTCAAAGAATTTACGCTCAAACTTTTCTCTCTCTTTTTGTAACGGTGACAAAACGAATTGACGAATCGAATCAAAATACGAAGGACTCATATTTGATTAATTTATTAAACAAATCCTAATATTGAGATTCGTATTCTTACTAAATGAATCAAATACGAATATTTGTTTAGTTATGATATTATTCAATGATATAAATTACCGTAATTTATTTACATTAATTCTTCATAAATGTGTATATATGAAATACACAATTAATATATTTATTAAAAATGACTTACCAATATAGACAATATTATTTTTTCCTGTGGTAATTGACAACAATTTTTCGAATTTTAATTGAAAAAATAACAATTAGTAAAGGAAAATAATAAAACGAATCTTAAACGAATAAATGCATTAATGAGTTCAAATTCGTATTCGAATTCATTTATTAAATGAATCGAATACTGAAAGTGGTCAAAGTTAAGGGTGTTCGCGGTGCGGTTCAGATCGATTTTTTCGTTTAACACTTCAAATTGCGCGTGTTGGGAAATTAGAAACCTAAATCGCAAATTTGATAAGGAAAATCGCGGCGATTTGGGTTGGCGGTTTGGACAGTTCGAGTCGGCGGTTTGGATTATAAATTTTTTAAAGAAAATTTGCTTATTTTCACATAATAATTGAAGAGAAAATTACATAATTTTCATTTGTATATTGTTTATTATCATATGAACATTAAATATCTTTAATTTCATGGTTAAAGAAGAAGACAAATATAAAATAATGTCTAATTTGAACGTGGGTCGGTTGTTCGGGTCAAAATTTACAATTTGGACGGTTCGGGTCGCGGTTTGGATCAAAACCCGTCACCGACCTAAAATTTACGGTTCGGTTCAAACTAACCCAAAATCATATTCAATATTTTTCTAAACCGCGCGGTTCGGTTCGAGTCTGTGCGGTTCGGGTCGGGTTGCGGTTTGAACCGAAATTATGCACACGGTATAAGAATCCGAGTACTAATTGCAATATGGGCGAGTTTCCCTAGTGCCGAGTGAGTGATTGGTCCTGCAATTGTGTATGGCTTTTCCTTAGTTAAAATCATCCTCTTTTTTATTTTCAATGATTTGCAATAAATATTGGATGCTTGTGATTAATGATATTACTCTGTCCAAACGAACCACTATTCATACGAGATTTACCATATTTATAGGGTGAATAGTATTGAGGTATCACCCTTCAGTTGACACATGTCCACTTGCATGATATGCACATGGCAAATGACATGCTCAAATACGAGATTAAGTGTGTTAACACATTATTATGCATGTTAAATTATATTTTTGTGTCAAAGTAAGTGAGTTGTCATTAAGGTTCACTATCTCATTGAGGAATTAAATATTGGTGATGAAGATCGGAGTAGACCTGATATGGTCATCTGGATTCCACAGTGACACTTTCTTCGAGGTGGATACACCCCGAAGGATTCTTCTATTTGAAAGAATAAACATTTATTCCAGAATTATTTCCTATCTCGGAGGGACATGTAGTATCCCTCCAGAGTGACTGGACCCTAGAAGATGTTCCACGTCATCCTGTTTAGGAACACAACTGTGTGGTGACAGATGTCGCTCTCTAATTGAACCAACCTATACTTGCAGCAGGTCCACTTGCAGTAGCTTGCTGAGGAAGATTCATTTGTATCGTCGACACGTGTCTTCCATGGTAGGGCTAAATTTGCCACCTATAAATACGAATTTGACCAATTTATTAAACGAATCATTCTTTTCTCTAAATCAATATTCGCTTTAAAACGAATCGAATCGAATGAATAAACGAATCATAATCAGATTGCCACCCTTACTCTTCTGGCTACTATCATAAGAGGCATGATCCATTATGTTTAACTTTAGATTCGTCATGGACCTACTCTTCTAAATTTAGGCCCGCTCGAATTCAAATTTAGACAAACCTAAATCCAATCCATTTGGATTTAGATTAGGTGGATCATGGGTCACACACATGACACATCCCATTGTCGTTCCCAGACAGGTCTTAACCTAGACAGTTTAATCGAAAATAAGTAATCACTCCAAGAGCTATTTGTGATTAATTAGAAATAATTATGGATTAATCTAAAATTAATCATGAAGGGAAAAGTTAACATATCACATGGTTAAGAAAATCCAAAACCTATCTCTCAAGATCCTCTAAATCTAGGTATGACAACAAACCATGTATGATACGAGGATGCTAATAGACGTACGTGACCTGTTTAACCAACATATATGAAAATTCGACCCATATTTGGTTCTAATGTACCGAGCCCCGGCGAGGATCCCATTCACACATGTATTTTACATCTATAATAACATATATTAATATATGTACCTAATCCGTCTAACTAACGGGTATAGAAAATTTTTCATGTCCCGCCCCTAACTTATCGGACCCCTGCGGGTCCCCATCCTATATGGATTTTTGCCACCCCAATCCAAATCTAGTTAAGTCAATATAAATATGGAACATTTTGATATAAATAGTAAAATTTATCATTTTTAAGAAAATATAATAAATTAATGATATTTGTGTTATTATCTTGGTAATAATCTTTTAAACTGAAGCATATTCTCAATTTTTTTCAATCATTTCTAACAAAATCATTATATTTTTCATACAAAATCAGCAATCAAAACTCAAAAAAAAAAAAGATTAAAAAACGTAATCAGATAATTTTTGGAATTGAAAATTGATTAATTAATATGTCAAAATCGCCCAATAATCGGTATTGATTCAAAATGATCAAAAGCAGCCGGATCGAATAATTCTAATAGCAATTGCGATCAATTTCCGAATAATCGGGGTTTCAATATGACAAGTCTCGATAGATATTATGCTAGGGTTTAGGTTATGGCAAATATATTAAATTATATTTATCAATATGCCCAAAAAAAAACTAGTTTAAAATAAACATCACCACACAGCTACGTCCTAATAAATTCCAAAATAAAATTTATATCTCTCAATAGTGTGGTTTGATAACAAAGAGCTTAAGATTTGGTTACGAAGTCCTGAGTTCGAATTTAAGGAATGTATTTCGTGTATGAGTTTGGGACAACCGGAAGTTTTATTTACTCTACTTAATCCTGAGTCGGGTGATTTGACTGCGGAATTTTTTAAAAAAAAAAAAAAAATTATGTCGACATTCTAACATACACAATGAATCTTATTTCAAATTTGTGAAAAATAAAACAGTTTTAATTATCTGCATTACCGATGCCAAAATGGGCCCACCATATCATCATGACCGTTCAAGAAATGCTTTGCTTTTGATGAGGTGAGGTGACTGGTGAGTCCCACTGTAAGATGATGTGGTACCATGTACAGTAATTTATGACTGCTTGGATGACAATTTATGCCACCTCTAAAGGATTTGTGTCAAAGTTATTTTTACCATCGACCATATTCTACCACACTAATTTGGTAGGTAATTACCATAACCAAAGTGCATGTTTTTTTTTTTAATCACATATTTCTTAAGGTTAAGTTTTATAAAATTTTCCTGTCATAAAAAAAAAAAAAGTAATATTGATTAAAATTCAATTATATACAAATTAAGAAGAATGCTATGAATATTCAAGTCTTATTCTTTTAACTAAATGCTAAAGAGCTAGATAATCAAGACTTGTGAACATTAATCTAATTTATTTCTGGCAGCATCATGACTTAAAAAAGAAGAAAAATAATCATAATCAAGTTATTTTCTACGTGGTAGGCAAAGAAAGTGTTAAAAGTAAATATTCTTTATGTCACATTTAGAATGACACAAGTCTTTTCCCAATTGAATTGTCGCCTCTAGCATTCATGATTTTCGTTAAGAAAAATAATAAGGAGATTAAATTAGAATTAAATAGAGATAAAATTATCATCAAAATGACATTATTTTATTGATAATTAAAAAAATAAATAAATAAAATCAAAATTACGTTGTTTTTATTATAATTTTATCTCATTTGTAATTCTCATTTAATCTCCATATCAATATTTTTTGGTTACATAAAGAATTGTACTGTAGTGTTCGTAATTTCAATACCACATGTCCCCCATGAGCGTAATTTGATGGTGTAGAGTTTAGGATCTTACTTTCAGGTCATTGGTTCGAATTCAGGGAGTGTGTTTCTTGTAAAAACCTGGAACAATCGGAGGTTTTACTTACTCCGCTTATGCTCACAATGAATGATTTGACAGCAGAATTTTCAACGATTTCTAAAAAATAACAATCAATACCACAGGTATCCATATCAAGATAGATTAGTAAAACCCTTATAATTGTGCAAATTTACCCTTCTTTAAAAAAGAAAGGGTAAAAAAAAGAATGCTACTATGAATTAGAATTGAACACGATGAAAGAAGTTAAAAAAAAAAATGTCTCAAAAAGAATTTATTTTGCTTTCTTAAGAAAGCCTAGTTGTAGCAATAGAAACACACCACACAATCCATTTTTAATTGTGTGGATATAATTGCAAGCTAGTCATGTTTATGTAGTAGTGCCTATAATGATTTAAGTCTATACACTTGGACCTCCTTACATTTTTGCCATAATTAAAGATATAGTTTTCATGTATGGCGGCTATGTATCAATCATGAAAAGGTGTCTCAAAAGGTCAAAAGTTATGCTTCACCCTTATATGTTGTTAATTGAAAAGTTTTTTTTAGTTAATTTGAGATATTTTTCTTGTTAAATTTCGTTTATCATTTTTTTTTAATGTGTATATTGATTTTAGTTTTTTTTTTTTTACTTAGTATATGATATTTTCTGTAACACTCCCAATTATCACGCCGATCTTTTTGTTTTGTTTTTGTCATGTGAAAATATAATATTATCCAGTCGTACATGATATTTTTCTCATCACTCATCGACTCACATGTATGCATGTCATTCTTTTTACATGATCATTGTTATGTAAAAAGATAATGTAGGGCCACTCATGTATGGGTTTAGCTCTGATGCTATATAAAAGTCTGTATGCGTAACTCATACTAGAAGCTTATAACTCATGAGTTGAGAGTTGTCTTAAATTTATATTCTAAAATGATGAATTATTTGCGGTCGATTTGAGATATTTTTCTATCATTATGTAAAATCCAACATACTAATATTAAAGACAAGTCTTCACATATCCCTTATATAGAACATAAATGATCTTATTATAAGGTCTATATTAGATTAAATAAAATAAAATAACCCTCAAAAGAGACAAACTACTCAAGACAACATTTGATGTGGAGTTTCGTGAACTTATAAGTTAGCATATATGCTAGTGTTTAAACGTTACTTTAAAAGCACAGTTAACGGTAGCATTAAAGTTGTCTTATATTCTCACAAAATCGAACCACACACACACGAGATTATTTTTTTTTACACTAGCTTATACTTTAGCTTTTGTTCCATAACTTATAAGCTAACATATACTCTTAGTACAATATTTTCTACCAAACTCAGCTCATGTGTCCAACTATTAGCTCTAGTACCTATGGTTTAAAAAATCGGGCTGGCCGATTGAACCAGTCAAATAGGGAACCGATCGTGAGTTCGATCAGGTTGAATTCTAAAAATCGGGTATTAAAAATTGGTCAAAATCAGTAAAAATCGATAAAATCGGTGAACTAGACCAATCGGTTCCTAAATTTTTAAAATTTTTTTTAATTAATTAAAATTATTTATGATTTCATCCAATTCTATCGATTCAATAGAACAGTTCAACAGTCGAATCATGATCCGTTGAATTTTTTAAATCATCGATTCAATCACCAATCTAATTTTTAATCACTGCTCGTACCATATGCTAATAAAAGCCCTTAGATGTCATGTATTTTGGAATATCAACTATGTGCTATCATTATATAATAAGGTATAGCCTAAGTATATTTTTATTTGAGGGTAATTAATTAGATGCAATACTATTAGTTGGAAAAGTCTAAATTGCAAATTAACTAATTGATTATTGGTACACAAATATATATGTTTCACTGTCATCCCAACTCCAAAACAAATTTTCATAGGAACTCATACTTTCAACATCCTTAATTTTTTATTTTTTTAAATGGTGTCTGGCTCTTTTATATTTTATTTTTTTGAAAAAAAAGATGGGCCCCAAAATAACTTTTTTGACCCATTATTTTCTCCAAATTCGAATACAAGTGGTAAAAAAAAAAAAAATTGATTGAAATCCATTTGACTAAATCTGAAAAGTAAGAACGTTCGTGACCTTCAGAGATGGTAATTAATTATGGGGGCGAGTTGGGATTTGCCAATATGATATCTTCCCGAATCTGATAGTGGTATTTGAGTCGTGATGAATTTTTTGGATAGAACGGTTTAGGATTCCAAATTTTTATCGAGATTTAAGATGAAAAATCATTCCGAATCCTAATTGATATTTTATTCGGAACAAACAATTACGCCGAATCATGCACTAAATGGTACAAAATACTAAAACTAAATCGGTACATACATACATACATAAGCCCTTTGGTGGCAAGACAAATGTCTTAAGACTTGGTTGTCAGGTCATGGGTTCGAGTTCAGATGATGCATTTCTTGTAAGAGTCCGGGACAGCCGGTGATTTTACATGCTCTGCTTAAGCCCGAATCGAGTAGTTTGACGGCAGAATTTTCAATGTTTTCAAAAAAAAAATACATTCATGCATGCATGCATGACGCATAGATGGCATGCATGTGTATGATTTATAAGCTAATTAATCTATTTCTAAACTCATCTTATTCCTAAGATAAGATCAAATCCCCTATCTTTCACTTTGCTATAATCATTACATATTCCAAATTAACTATCTAGAATATGTTATTCAAATATGACTTTACTCTTATATCTATTGCTTTCTTCTACCATCATCCAACATATTTGACATATTAACATGAATAATTAAATATCAATTAGGTTCTTGACACTTAGATTCCTGATGTCTCTAATTTTTTAATTACTCGTCCCTGAACTAATATAAAGTTTTAATCGGTATAGAAAAAGCATACCTTTTAAGTTTTTTTTTTTTTTTTTTTTTTTAATATTATACTCGTGTTATCAATCTAATATATATTTTTTAATTTTTTTTGAAATCGTTGGAAATCCCGCAGCCAAAGAACTCATTTCGAGCTTAAGCGGAGTAGGTAAAAACCCCAGCTGTCCCAGAATCTTACAAGAAACTTACTCTCTGAATCCGAATCCAGGACCTTAATGTGAGACCCTAAACCTTACACCACCAAGCCACGCCCCTTGGAGAATTATCAATCTAATATGATAATTACATTTATCTGGTGAACAAAAAATTATAATGTCAAAAGACATAATATATAATTAAAACAATATTAGGGACCTGAATGTTTAAAAAAGTGAAACAGCTGAGATGTAAATACCAGTCTCCTTTCATAAAATTCTGTTTTTATATTTCAACACAAATCATGACATGCCATGCTCCGCCGCCTTCTATCTAAAAACTCAATTAATTTCTTGAATCATAATCAACAATAATATCTTATCCAACACTACTATAAATTTATAAAGTTGATTTATCTATAAGAGTCCAAAACATATAATATTTGAATTCGATATTAAATTAAGTTTTGTATTCATTTTTTTTAATAAATTATAGTTGATAAGAATAACCCAACGTACGAGATTTCCTATACTATAGGATATGCGGAGGATTTAATATGTATAAAATTTATCATTACATTCTTTCTAAATAGACTGTTTCCTCAACTCGAATATATTATCTCCAAATTACAATGGAATAATCTTACCATTGCACCAAGACTAATCCTCTTACATCAATTATGTTTGGTAATTATTGAATAATAATTATTAAATATAAGTATATTTTAACAGTACATTATTATTAAAACAGTTCAACTTAGTACTGTATCCAAATTCTAACATATAAAACAATCAAACAAAAACCAAAGCTTCAATATCCATATATACACAACATAAATTTGTCCATATCTCTTTGTTTCATTTTCATAGTACAATTAAAATATTTTCAAATATGTGTGATGAAACTATCAATCTTCCTCCTGGTTTCAAATTCTTGCCAACAGATGAAGAACTTGTGCTTCACTTCCTCTACCGCAAAGCTTCTCTTTTACCTTGCCATCCTAACATCATTCCTGATCTTGATCCTCGTTTCCATGATCCTTGCCAACTCAATGGTCTGTTTTTTTTTTTTTTTTTTTCAATTCTTTAATTACTTAGTTTCATTAACTACTATTTTACGTAACACCATGTTATTTCAACAGGCAAGGCTTTGTCTAGTGGAAACAAATGGTATTTTTTCAGCCAAATTGATCAAGACAATCGAGTAACTGAAAATGGGTATTGGAAACAATTGGATTTTGAAGAGCCTGTTTTCACTGATGCTGGGAAAAAGATTGGAATGAAGAAATATTTTGTTTTTTATGTTGGTGAAGCTCCACTTGGTGCAGAAACCAATTGGATTATGCAGGAGTATCATCTTTGCAACTGTGGGACTAGTGGAAATAAATCTTACAACATAGAAGGAAATCGAAAATTCATCAGTAAGGTACATCAACTCGTCTCTTTATTTATCTGAAATCTGAATAAATTTGAATGTCGAGAATAATATCTCACATCTGAAATGAATGAGTAAATTCAAAATATAAGTATTGGACAACCCTCAACTCTCAAATTAATATTTGGAGTTGAGTAAGCTCATAAATTTCAATACGATATTAAAGACACACTCATGGACGAGTGAGACTACACTATCTACTCACGTGTCACGGATCAGGAAAAAGACCGGCCAGCACGTGAGATGGAGTATTGAGGAACATATTTCATATTATATGAGATGAATGGATAAACTCAAGATATAAATATTAAACAACCTTTTAACTCTCAAGTTAGTTTTTAAATTGAGTTAGACTCATGAATTTCAGTACTGAAATCATTTAATATATGTAGGGTTGTTGTAAATGGGTCTTGTGCCGAGTGTACGAGGGAGAAGGCAAATCTCAAAGTTTCTACTATGGAGACGATGATGGTGATGACAATGGATCTGAGCTTTCATGTTTAGATGAAATGTTTTTGTTATTGGATGATGATCTAGCTGATATAAGTTTCCCAAATTAGGTTATATATTTTACATTTACTTAGCTATATACCAGCTAGGTTTTATCCCTAGTGAAACAACTATTAATTGGTGCTTCGTTCTTGCTTGTTAGTTATTATGTATTGTATTAATTAATCTACAAATCTTTTTATTATAAGATCATATTTGATTTGAGATATTGTGTTGATTTAGGAAAATTATCATTTTTTCACTCGAAAATATATAAAATTTTAGTCAAACGTAAAGATTTTTAAGATATATCAGTCTTCACTCGAAGATTTTGAAATATATGAATTTCTATAAACTAATGGTGGAATAATGATAATTTCATGGAAATCGATACACACTTCAAGTTGAAATATATACACTTTGAGTTTTACTAGACTTTCGTGGAAAGTTGATAATTTCCCTTTAATTTATTATTGTTGGTTTGTGTTCAAGCTAAGTTAAACTTTTGAGTCCAGTGACATGGCCTAAGCTAAGGACATTTCTGGTCCAGCATTGTCCTGTGGTGTAGCATTTAAGGCTATCAAATTGTTTTTTTTTTTTTTGAATCGTTGGAAATCTAACCGTCAAATTATATTTCTCGGACTTAAACGAAACAGATAAAATCTCCGGCTGTTCTAGGCTCTTACATGAAACGCACTCCATGAATTCAAACAGACGACCTCACTATGAGATCTTAAACTTCACATCACCAAACTACATCCATAATTTCCCTTTAATAGTTGAATATATACAACTCTATCTGGCTTGAAATGTAAACTATTGTTATAAAATATATACAACTATTGTTAAATGGAAACTCAAATTATGAAATAAAAATTGACATTGTTTGATAATACCATACTTTTAAGGCTAATTAATATTTGACAATATATTATTACGGACAATATATGCTTTTATCAAACAATTGTGGGGTAAAATCACTTTAAATTTTAAACTATTGTAATAAATATTACCAAACACTTTATTAAATATATTAATTGCATTCTATAATTTCTGCTTTTGCTTATTTATGGCGTGGCGGCTGCTGCCTAGTGCCAGAAATAAAGATTTATATGATAAAAAAAAAGTACACTTTAAAAAAAACTTGCAGTGCTTGCTTAGTTGCCTTGGCTTAACTTTTGGTCACAAAAGTTGTAGGCTTCAAACATTTTAATATATTAGTTTATTAGATGAAGCAGTACGTAGGGCTAGTATTATAAGCTATAAATATAATATATTATTCTTATTATTTATGAATATATTTTTATTTATTTTTATTTTTTGTGTAATTTTCTTAGAATAGTATATTGAGTTGTATGTTTATAATGTTTGTAAATGCAAATTAACTGAAATTTAAAATAAAGTTGTTAGTAAAAATATTTAAAAATATTTTTCAATTATATCATTAATTATTTGCGAATGTGAAAGAATGGAGATTAGGAAAATTAATATTATTGGCTCATTTATTAGTAAAATATTAATAAAGGAAAATATGAAAGGTTGGAATGTGGATTGTTAAAGAAATTTCTTTTTAAGTTAAAACATTTAATAATAAAAAATTAATCACCTGATGATGTATAGCAAGAAATGTGAAAGAACCCACTTGTATAAGTAGACATTCTCAGATATAAGAAGCTAGCGAGGATAGTATAATTTAAAAGGATAATTTTTAATTTTTATATATTAATATAGATTACAGATTAGTACATAAGGATAATGCTATTTTAATTTGAAATTTTGACATAAATTTTGAGGTGTTGAATTCATGTAATCCAATGGTGAATATTAAAAGTCAAAGTATTCATTATTAGATTACATGAAATAATTGGCTTAAAAATTGTTATTAAAATTTTAAATTGAAATGGCTTAACCCTATATATAAAATTATCAAGAAGTCCAGTCATTTATTTTTATTTCCCTATCATATAGTTCTTCAGACGATTAAAACTTATACTAGAAAATCTTAGGGAATTAATCCTTAAACTACGGGAGCGATCCATATTGGATCTTCATGAAAATCCTAAAATAAATCTAGGATCAAGATGATAACTTGGTAACATAAGAGGAATCCCCTTCTTTTTTGCTCCATGTCTAATATACTCAATCACAAATCTATCCGATATGACGTTGTACTGAACACGGTTGGGTATAATGTGTTATTAATCAATCTTAACATGCATCATTTAATTAAATTTTCACTGACATATAATCAATAGAACATAAATAAAGAGACTTAGAAAAACCTGAAAATAATTGAAGAAAATTGAAAAACTAGAATCAAGTCGAGTTGTCTCCGTCCTTAAGAATTTATTAGCCCCGTCTCGGTGGTCTACGAATTTCTTGTGGCTAACGTTCTCCCAGGATTACTTGGTTGCTTCTTGTAGAAGGGGCACTTATTTCTTCAAAAACTTGAACAAGGAAGATTTGTGGAAATTCTCAAACACTCAACTTTATAACTATGTAAGAATATGATTGATTTTTTTTTTTTTTATGTTTGGAAATGAACCCAAAACTCCCTTTTTATAATCATGGAATGGTGCCTTTGTGGGCACCCTTTGGTTTAGGGTGTAACCCTCCTAATGGTTATATTCATTCCTAATGTCTTTTGAAACCTAGAGACACATACCTTCACTTTAGAGGATATGTCCTTTCATCTTTGTGTCTTTCCCATAAGGCACTTCTTAAGGGCATGCCTCTCCTATATATTTTTCTATATATTAGAAAATTTTCCTACAATCCCCAATAATTCTCTAATATTTATGCAGACACTTAAGAGAGTTTCCATGAAATAAAACTGCATCGGAATAGGTGGGTTTCGCCTTGAACTTTTCCTAGTGAATGACAATCGAATTTACTTGGCAAACCAATGACCCATAGTCTTGAACTGTTTTGCCGTTGGTGTAAACCAAGACAATAGCCATCACACAGCTTCATTTCGACCATTTCGCGTTTTACGGTTGTGTTCAATTCGGCCATGAACATCGGTATTGGCTTCATCAAGTACTTTGAGGAATCCAGCCTTCAAAATTCTCATGGAAGCGGCATCACTTCTT
Organism: Zanthoxylum bungeanum; assembly: GCA_019454045.1. Lineage (NCBI taxonomy): Eukaryota > Viridiplantae > Streptophyta > Magnoliopsida > Sapindales > Rutaceae > Zanthoxylum > Zanthoxylum bungeanum. The sequence continues at coordinate 13,933 of SKCR01035236.1, forward strand.
ACTTGAAATAAGTGATCTACTATAAAAAAAAAATTAATTCGTCTTTACCCCCATTAGGACTCTTCTCCTAATATAACCTTGACAGACAACATTTTGCGTCATTATAGGAATTAAAAAAAGTATAAAACCCTACAGTGCTTATTGTGAATTGCACAAAGTTTCAGTTGTCCCTTTTGAACCTAGATCTTGGAATCTCTAGTAAGCTAGGTTGGATTTCCATAGTGACGATTCATTATTTGTAGGTTTCAAGCTCATTCCCCTCGATGACTTCTCAACCTGCTCTCTTGGTAAACCTTTAGTAAGTGGATCCGCTTGGTTTTCCTTCGATTTGACATAATCTATTAAAATTCTATCGCTTGAAAGCAGTCATCTTATGGTATTATTTCTTCGAAGTATGTGTCAAGACTTACCATTATACATTGTATTTTGGGCTCTCCAAATAGTCGATTGATTATCACAATGTATGATTATAGTTGGCACTGGCTTTGGCCAATTTGGAATATCTTCTAAGAAAATTCGAAGTCATTCCGCTTCTTCCACTGCTATGTCTAATTCTATGAGCTCAGATTCCATATTAGACCGAGTAATACAAGTTTGCCTCGAGAATTTTCATGATATGGCTGCACCATCAAATGTGAAAACAAATCCACTCGTGGATTTGGAATCCACTGTATCAGATATCCAGTTAGCATCTCTATATCTGTCTAGAACAACATGATATCTTGTATTATGCAAACCATATTTTGAAGTTTCTCTCAAATACCTCAAAACTCTTTCTATGGCTTTTTAGTGGTTATGTCCTGGATTACTTGTATATCTACTAAGTCTGTTTAGAGCTTGAGCGATATCTGGATGGGTGTAATTTATGAGATACATTAGACTTCCGATGATTCTCGAATACTCTAATTACGATACGCTGGAACCAATATTCTTTGATAAATGAAAAGTTAGGTCAATATGAGTTCTAGCCAGGTTTAGATCTTCTTTGTTATATTTCTCAAGTATTTTCTCAACATAATGAGCCTGAGATAATATGTATCCATCTGATGTTCTGGAAATCTTAATTCCTAGGATCACATCAACTACCTCTAAATCTTTCATATCAAATTTGTTGTCAATACTTTCCGGGTAGATTGAATCATCTCATGATTACTACCAATTATCAGCATATCATCTACGTAGAGACATACAATAACATATCCTTTTTGAGTTGACTTAGGGTATACATACTTATCACACTCATTTATTTTGAATCCAATTGACAATATTTATTTGTCAAATTTTTCATGTCATTGCTTAGGTGCTTGTTTTAATCCGTATAAGGATTTTACAAGTTTACACATCTTGTGTTCTTGTCCAAGAACATTAAAACCTTCTGGTTATTCCATGTAAATCTCTTCATTTAATTCACCATTTAAGAATAACGTCTTCACATTCATTTGATGTATTTCAAGACCAAATATAGTTGTTATGGCTATAAGCATTCTTATTGAAGTGATAAGAGTCACTGGTGAATATGTATCAAATTAATCAATGCCTTCTTTTTGTCAATAATCTTTTTATGACAAGTCTTGTCTTGTACTTATCTATTGATCATTCCAGCTTCATATTCCGTTTGAAAATCCATTTATAGCCCAACAACTTACAATCTGGAGGAAGATCAACCTACTCCCAAGTATGGTATTGAATGATAGAATTAATCTCACTATTTATAGCCTATTTCCACAAAAGTGCCTCCGAAGAAGACATTGCTTCTTCATAACTTTGAGGATCATTTTCTAATAGATATATCAGAAAATTAGGTCCAAATGACTTAGAAGTTCTTACTCTTTTACTACGTCTAGGTTGATTTACCTCAACATTTTCATATTGATCTAATTCTTAGTTAAATTGACCACTACTTGTAGCTGTATCAATGGTTCTTTTGAGAGACTTCGTTCTTTGTTTTTCCCTATAAGAAAATGTCTCTTCAAATAATGTCGCATTCCTTGAATCTATTATCATATTTGAATTGATGTCAGGAATTTCAGACTTATGTACCAAGAATCAATACACATTATTGTTGTGAGCATATCCAATGAATATACAATCAACAGTCTTTGGTTCTATTCTCATCTTTTTAGGTTTAGGAACCATCATTTTGACGAGACACCCTTATACTTTCAGATATTTGTAGGAATGTGTGTGACCTTTCCACAATTCATATAGTGTCTTGTCCAATCTTTTATGAAGTAACTTGTTCATGACGTAGTTGGCGGAAAGCAAGGCCTCCTCCCAAAAGTTCTGGGGTAAACCAGAGCTTGTCAACATAACATTCATCATTTACTTCAAATTTCGATTTTTGCGTTTCGCAGTCCCCCGTTTTATTAAGGTGAATAAGGAGTAGTAGTTTCGTGAATAATTCCATGATTGGAATAATATTAATCGAATGGTGACACATATTCACCTCTCATATCACTCATGATTCTTTTGATTTTCTTACCAATTGATATTCAACTTCGTTCTTATAGTGAATAAAGCTCTCAATAGCTTCATTTTTACTCCTCAACAAGTACACATAGTAGAATCTTTTACTATCATCGATAAAAGTGACAAAGTATTTTTACAGCCTCTTGTTTGCACAACATTCATATCACACACATCGGTGTGTACAAATTCCAAAGGTTCAGAACTTCGTTTTAATGAATGAAATGATGTTATATTCATTTTCGATTCAACACATGCTTCACATTTATGTTGGTTATCAATTGTAAATTTAGATATAAGGTCCATGTTAATTAATTTATGCAATGTATCATAATTAACATGTCCCAGCCTACTATGCCATACATTTTGTTACTCGGTAATATAAACAGAAGATGTAACTTTATTATTATTAGCATTGTGTCGATTGACAGTCATTACATTGGACTTGAAAAGACCCTAAGTGAGGTATCATTTCCCTACATAGACATCATTTTTTATCAGTACAAACTTGTAAGAAGCAAATACAAGGTTAAAGCCATTCTTGCTAAGGAATAAACCTGAAACCAAGTTCTTCCGAATATCAGGAACGTGCAAAATATTCTTCAATATAAGCTCATTCACGTATGTCATCTTCAGAACCACCGTACCTTGTCACACCACTCTAGAGGTCGATGAGTTTCCCATAGTCAGATGATCGCCACCATCGACCTTCTGATATGCGAAAAATATCTTGCTATCTGAATATGGCTTGGGTATATATAGGGAAGTCTTGGAGTCCTTATGCGCATAAAACACGACCAAATTAAGTTTCTGAGACCTGCCGGGGCGCCGCGGTGCTAAACTCTCGGCCATTATGTATGTAAATTTACTGAGGCGGCGTCGCGATGCTAGAAGATGGGCGTCGCGACACTAGTTGATTTTTCTGGAGTTGTGTTTTCTTCGTTTTCGCTCTTCCCGCGTACTTCCAATGTGTCCACAAGGTCCCAAAACACGTACAATTGCTCCAATATCCATGTTCCATTGCTTCCTAATAGCAAGACATAAAATAAACTATAATTAAGATAAAATACTTGATAATCAAGCCAAATTAGCGATGTTCAAAGTACATTTTCATGCACTTATCAGAAGCCATGCCTTGATACACATTTTATAAGTTATTATCAAGCCCTCCAAAGAGGTAGTTCTTGTTAGACCCGGCCAAGGTTCTGGTTCCAGAATCGAAACCTTGGCCGGGTCTAGCAAGAACTACCTCTTGGGAGAATCGGAACCGAATTTTACCGGTTCGGTTAGGGTTCTTACCCCAACCGAACCGGTAAGAACCGTTGGAACCGAACGGTTCCAGCGGTTCCTACGGTTCCAACCGAAATTGTTTGGTTCCGGTTGGAACCCTAGTGTTCCAACCATCCCCAACGGCTAGTAGCCAACGTTTAAAAAAATTGATTTCCCAAATTACCCCTAAAAATATTAATAAAAACAACTAATTTTAGGGGCATTTTAGGTATCAAAAAATATTCTAAAAATATATATGTGAGACCATGTCTCAATCTTATATTTAAATTAAATAAAAATTCTTATCCCCCAAAAATTTGTAACCATACACCCATTCTCATTATAAAACTGAACCGCCCCTCCTATTTAAAACAACTAAACCTAGTTTTCTTTTTTCCTTGTTGGGTGCTTAGTGTGAGTGAAACAAAATAATATCAGGGTATTGAAGCTTTTTGTTCCAGAAACCAGTGAAGAGTAAGAGAGAGAAACAAACCCATAGAGAGAGAAAGTGTGGGCAGGAGAGAGAAATGGATTATTTGTCGTCTTCCTTGTTGGATGCTTAGTGTGAGTGAAACAAAATAATATCAGGGTATTGAAGCTTTTATTTCCAGAAACCAGTGAACATTAAGAGAGAGAAACAAATCTATAGAGAGAAAAGACAAAACCAGTAGAGAGAGAAAGTGTGGGCAGGAGAGAGAAATAGCTTGTTCGTCGTCTTTCGATCACATTTTCCGGCGAATGACAACTCCAGGACAATCCCCTCACCGAGATGAAGCCAACATCGCTGGTCCGAAGACCAGACTCCTCCGCACTCGCCCTTACGCGCCACCCATGCGCCGCTGCGTCGCTGCTCTATGCGCCCACGCACCGCCGTGCGTGCAGTACACCTCCCAGACCAGAATCTTCCCATCATCGAGATACGCGGGTTAGACATCTCTTTTGCCCAATTCATACCTTCAGTTATCGTGAAACGAGCCAAAAAAGAGGGTTAACGCCATTCGATCGTTCGTCGGTGACCACCGAGCATCCACCATTACCACCATTATCATTGTCATCCTGGTGACGTGTACTGTCTATTGATCACCTCGTTTTGAAATTTTAAAGTCGTTGGAGCTCGGTACGTTATATTTTACAATTTTAGAGGTGTAAATGTAATATTTTGAAAGTTTGTGGACTTATTCATAAATTAACATGTTTAGGGACATAAATGAGTAAATTCTGATTTTTAGTGAGTAATGGATGATAACTGATGGTTGATGTTTGATATATGAGTTTATGTATTATAGTATAAATATATTTATACATATATATTTGGAAAATTGATTGAGTAAGTGATAGCATGAGAACATAAATTGTGAATACAAATTTTGGGTATAATTGTATGCTTGTACTATGAATCGAAGTATTTGAGTATTATGTAATTTTGAGAAGAGTTGATGGATGAAATGCGATGAGATATGTTGTATTGGATGTTGTGTGAGATTATTGTTATGCTGCCGGATTTAGTATAATAATGGTTAGAGATGTGAGATTATGCGAGGTTATGCGATATTAGCAGAGGCGTGTGGTTCAATCCCCCTCTTGCACATTTATGCAGGATTATAAAGTGGGAAACCTTGGGAGTATGAGAGAGACTCTCACATTGGTTTCAATCCATTATTATACCGAATTCGGATAGCAAACCTTGTTTCATTGAGATGTGTTGTTATGAGTATGTTTTGCATGAGTTAGATTTTATATATTAATTGTCGTTTTCATATATTAATTATTATATATATATATATATATATATTTTGTTAGTGATGTCATGTTGATAATATTAGTGTTTTTACTGACTGAACTCTTTAAACTCACCCCTCATTTCCTAAACATCTCAGGTAGTTCGCCAGCGCAACAGTAGTAGTATCAGTACCAGGATTTGACTCGTTTGCCACAGCCATCGGTCGGGTTGGTCGAGATATTTATTTTGGCTTTTGAGATAGGATATTTAGGACAACTTTCATATTTTCACACTTTTGATGTAAACACTATTTGAGGTTTATTGAATTGCATCTTGTGGAATATTATTATTATTTTTTGGCAAATTTGGTTCAATTGCATGACATGTAGGTGCTCAAACCGAAGTGGTTCGCGGATCCCTTTCTAGGGTTGGACCCGCTCTAGGAAGGGGGTCGTGACAATATAAATATTGGTCATTTTTCATTATTTCAACACACCAATTTCTCAATTCTCAATTCTCTCAATCTTACATTTCTCTCATCTACAATTACAATTTATCAATATCAATTCTCTAATTCTTTAAAATTTCTTAAACAAAAAATGACAAGATCATCTGAGAACACAATGTCAAATGTGCCAACCCAAGAGAGCGGCCATAATATCGGTTCATAGAGAAGAGAAGTTAGGTCTCGTTCCTCGGATGTTTTCAAAATTCATTTTCATTTAATCGATACTGCAAATGAAGGTCCAATAGTAGTATGCAACTATTGTGGGGTTTCTTACAAATTTACTGTTGGATACGGTAATATGCACAAGCACCTGGAAAGACATCATGTCGTTGAGCTTGGACTTGATACGACACAAACTCAAATGGCCAGGTACACATCATCTAGTAGAGGTACGAGTTCTTTAGATTTATTTAAATATTCTGATGCTAAAAATAGAGAAGAATTTGCTAAAGTAACTTGTATGACACATCTTTCTTTAAGTTTTGGTGAAAAATTTGCTTTTACTAATTACGTTCAAAATGCTTTAAATCTGTTGCTTGTAGAATGACTCGAAATACAACAAAATGTCAAAATTTTAAATTATACAAAGATGATAAAATTATTTTAAATGAAACATTTAGAGATATTAAAGGTCGTCTTTCTATTTGTTCTGATATTTTGAGTGACCATTGGCGAACACACTCATACATGGGTGTGATTTGTCATTGGATTGATGCATCATGTAACATACAAAAATGACTTATTGCATTTAGAATTTTTGATGAACAACATAATGCACAAAATATTTATAGAATGATGAAAGTAATTTTTTAGGAATATGGTTTATTAGGTAAAATTTTAACAATTGGATTTGATAATACATCTGCAAATATTGCATCAATCACTGATGTAATAGAAATATACTAACCAAATTTAGGGGGTCGATTTTTTCATGTTCGTTGCAAATGTCATGTTCTTAATTTATGTGTTCAAGATGGTCTGGAAAAATTATCTCCTTTCATTGATCCTATTAAGAAAGCACCTAATTATATTTGGTCATATTCTCAAGTTAGAATAGAATGGGCCAAGTTTTGTAAATTAAATGATATTAAACCGATAAAATTTTCACGAGATGTTCCAACACGTTGGAATTCAACTTATTTTCTTTTATGTCAAACGTTGTTATACAAAGATGCATTGTGCAGTTTATTTCTCAATATTTTCAACATATCACAATTTTTCCTAATCAATGGAAAATTTGTGATAAAATTTTAGAAATTTTAAAATTTTTTAATGATGCTACAAATATTTTTAACGAAGTTTATTATCCTACAACATATTTATTTATTCTTGAAAGTTTGAATATTATTGGTACTCTTGATGAGCATGTTGAAAATGGTTGCATTATTTTAGAGACATTCCTTTACTTTATCTTATTGCTACTGTTTTTTATCCTAGATTTAAATTAGAAGGTTTGAATAGTGCTTTACAAGCTTACTATGGATATTTAGAAATATTAGATGAAATTGATATTACAAGAATAATAGCTAAAACAAAAATTTATTTAATAGATTTATTTAATGATTATATTAGAAGATATAACTTGCAATCAGTAGGATAATCTAGTAGCAACGAACCCATAATGCAAACAAGACTTGCGCAAGTGATCGTTGGTTACTACACCGAAATAAAAACATATGGATAACACGACTAATAACCAGGAATTATATATTTATTTATCTACAAATTTAGAGTTTTCAACTGAAAGTTTAGTTAGTAAAAATTTTCAAATCCTTGAATGGTGGAACCGACATCAAAATATATATCATGTATTATCAATTATTGCTGAAGAGATATTGGAAGCATCTGTTTCCACCGTTGTGGTTGAACAAGCCTTCAGCATGTGAGGCAATTGTTGGGACAGTAGTTGAACCCCTAGGTCGGATCGGTGCCCCACGCAGCGGAAGTGGGTCAATCCATTTATATCAAAGATAGGTGTATTTTAAAATATTTTAAAGTATTTTAATGAAAATTACATTCCGATACGAGTCCATAAGAGAAAATAGGGACCCAATCGGAGTCCGGATGCTTCGGAACGGAGAAAATGAAGTTTTAGTGTTCATGAGCCCTCGGTGTCGCGACGCGCAAGATTTGGGAGTCGCGACGCTCAAAATGCCGAGAGCAACTTTGAGAGCTGAACGTCAGCGTGTCACGATGCTTAGAGGTCTGATGCTCTGTGTCGCGACGCATGAAGGTCAGTGTCGTGACGTTCGCCTGGGCAGTGAGTAATTTTCAAGTTCAAACCAATCCTAAACACTTCCAAAACCAACATCAACACATGTTATACAACTAGCATACATGTATTCTAAATACTTATATGTATTTGTTTGAATCTAATCACAAACCATTTTAGAATCCAAATTAGAAATGTCTTATGAACAATTCCAGTTCATCTAAAGGTGGTCAAGTGAATCTAGAATGGTAGTCATAACTAGACCTGGCCGGCGGTTCGGAACTGAACCGAACCGGCCGGTTCCACAAGTGTGGAACAGGAACCGTGAACCGAACCGGTCGATTCCGATTCCAGTTCGGTTCGAACCTTTTTTAATTATATAAAAAAATTCGAAAATAATTTAAAATAAATTAGATTAATTTAATAAATAAATAAAATTATTAAATTAAAGAGCTTGAACTTAAATTTTAAAAAATTTAAGTTGCCTACATATCCTCCAGGGGTGAGAGGAATTAAAGCTCACGTAGTTCCATTATAATTTTAAGATAAATCCCCTTTGGAAATTTACAATTTTGTAATTATCAATCATCATTATCAGTTGATCCTTCAGCTCCGGTTCCGCTTGCACTTGTTGTTGCAGATGCATTATCGAACAAGTCTTCAAAATCATCGGGGGCATCTTCTTATTGTCTCAGATCAGCTCGAGTCTAAACATCCACACAAGCTGTTGCTTCTAGAGTGCTTGGATGTAATGAAGATCGTATAGCTTCCAATATATTGCCTCCCAAGATGAAGGCTTGCTCAACCGCAATGGTGGAAATATGTGCTGTCAATATCTCTTTAGCAATAATTGATAAAACATGATATATATTTTGATGTCGGTTCCACCATTCAAGGATTTTAAAATTTTTACTAACTAAAATTCAGTAGGAAACTCGAAATTTATAGATAAATAATTATCTAATTCGGGGTTATTAGTTTTCGTTTCCCTAGCTTTTAACGATCCTCTGCGCTAAGTCTTGTTTGAATTATTGGTTCGCTACTACTAGATTCACCTAATGTTCCTAAGTTATATCTTACAATATAATCATTAAATAACTCAATTAAATCATTTCTTAATCTCACTATTATTCTTGTAATATCAATATCATCTAATATTCCTAAATAACCATAATAAGCTTGTAAAGTACTATTCAAACCTTCTAATTTAAATTTAGGATAAAAAATTGCAGCAATAAGATAAAGTAAAGGAATTTCTCTAAAATAATTCAACCAATTTACCTTCATAAAAGTAATGGCTTCTAACAAAACAATATCGTTAGGATCGTTACTTTCAAGATGTTCATCGAGAGTACCAACAATATTCAAACTTTCAAGAAGAAATAAATGTATTGTAGGATAATAAACTCCGCTAAAAATTAAAGTAGCATCATTAAAAACTTTTAAAATTTCTAAAAATTTTTAACAAATATCCCATTGACTAGGAAAACCTGTGATATTTTGAACATGTTGAGAAAAAAACTACATAATGCATCTTTATATTGTAATGCTTAACATAAAAGAAAATAAGTTGAATTCCAACGTGTTGGAACATCTCTTGAAAATTTAATCGGTTTAATACCATTTATTTTACAAAACTTGGCCCATTCTCTCCTAACTTGAGAATATGACCAAATATAATTAAGTACTGTCTTAATAGGATCAATGAAATGTGATAATTTTTGCAGACCATCTTGAACACATAAGTTAAGGACATGACATGTGCAACGAATATGAAAAAACCGACCCCCTAAATTTGGTTGACATATTTCTTTTAAATAATTGATGGATGCAGTATTTGCAGATGCATTATCAAATCCAATTGTTAAAATTTTATCTACTAAACCATATTCATCAAAAATTACCTCCATTAATCTATAAGTATTTTGTGCAGTATGTTGGTAATCAAAAACTCTAAATGCAATAAGTCGTTTTTGCATGGTAAATGATGCATCAATCCAATGACAAGTCACACCCATGTATGAGTGTGTTCGCCAATGGCCACTCCAAATATCAGAACATATAGAAATACGATATTTAATATCTTTAAATATTTCATTTAAAATAATTTTACCATCTTTGTGTAATATAAAAATATGACGTTTTGTTGTGTTTCGAGTCATTCTACATGCAGCAGGATTTAAAACATTATGCACGTAATTAATAAAATGAAGTTTTTCACCAAAGCTTAAAGAAAGATGTGTCATACAAGTTAATTTCGTAAATTCTTCTCTATTTTTTGCATCAGAATATTTAAATAAATCTACAGCACTCATACATCTACTAGATGATGCGTACCTGTCCATTTGAGTTTACGTCGTATCAATTCCAAGTTCAACTGCATGATGTCTTTCCATGTGCTTGATCATATTGCCGTATCCACCAGAAAATTTGTAGGAAACCCCACAATGGTTGCATACTGCTCTTAAACCTTCATCGGTATCGTCTAAATGAAAATGAATTTTAACAACATCCGAGGAACGAGACTTAACTTCTCTTCTCCGTGATTGTGAACCGACACTAGGGCCACTCTCTTGGGTTGGCATATTTGACATTATGTTCTCAGATGAGCTTGCCATTTTTTGTTTAAGAAATAAGTAAGAAGAATAAGAAAATTGAGAATGATAATAACTAATTTGTTATTGTAAATGAGAGAATTGAGAATAAGAGAATTGTAAGAATTGAGAGAGTTAAGAAATTGATGTGTTGAAATAATGAAAAATGACATCTATTTATAGAATTTTAGAATTTTTTTGATACCGAAAATTCCCCTAAATATAAAAGTTTTATTACTGTTATTAGGGGTAAATTAGGAATTATATATTATATTTTTTATGGCCGTTGGCCTTTTTTTATTTAGGGCAGGGAGCCCCCAACGGCTAGTAGCCGTTGGGAGGGTTCCTGTTGGAACACTACGGTTCCGGTTGGAACCGTTGGAATCGCTGGAACCGAGCGGTTCCAACCGGTTTGGTTGGGGGTGGAACCCCAACCGAAATGGTCCATTACGGTTCCGGTTCCGGAATCAAAACCGGAACTGGTTGGAACCGAAACCATCCGGTTCCAACCGGTTTGGTTCCGGTTCCGAACCGGAACCGTGGCCGGGTCTAGCAATAACTCTAAGCTTTAATTTAGAGTTCCAAACTCTTATTAATTGTTCCATGTCCAACATGAACATCTTTGACCTAATTTATAAGCATGTTGTGTTTATACTTCCAAAGTATCCTAACATAATTGATTAGCCTTATTTCAACATTAAACTATGTGATCATGCATCTAATAGATAATTCATAACTTAAGAGAAGTTCAAACATACCTAGTGAGCTTGATGTAAGATCCAATCTACTTATCCTTTGTTGAAATGGTTGGAGAACCTCCAAGGTGTGCAAACTTGACTTCAAGATCCAATCTTGATTTCCAATGGTAGGAAGCTTCACTTCAAGATCCAATCTTGATTTCTCCTAGATGAAATATTGTAGAGACCTCATAAGCTTCTCTAAACACTTCTCTAACTTAGGCTAATCTCTCAAGAATTACTTGTGCTTAGCTTACTCAAGCTATTGCTTATGCTTATACTTGTAATTAAAACCTTCCTTAAGCTTGCTATTATAGCAAAACGTAGGTAATTTTTAATTAAAAAGTTGTAATCAACTTTTAAGTGGGCTTAATCTAATTTGTCCAAATATGTATAATTAGTTGTGACTAATCTCTATGTCTCCCACTTTAATTTAATCCAATTAAATCAAGCCAAGGATTAGGCAATGGATTAGTTCAATGTTTGCCACTTTGATTTAATCCAATTAAATCAAGCCAAAACCACCCATTATTACATACTTACAATTACCATAATATCCTCAAATGGTAGAGATAATTATGATTTTACAATTAAGCCCTTGTGTAATTATTGATATAATCCAATAGGTCAAAGTAAATAATCAATGTTATCCAATAACACTTGATTATCTTAGTTGATAATTATAATATCGAATATTATCTTTTATCAAAATTAATCGGCTACCCAAGTACTCAACGAGTACACTTCATTTTGGGACTCTCTAAGTTCAGACACGTTCGTCATATAAGTCTAGCTAATATGTACGCAATTCAGCCACTTCCGAATTCGTGAAGAACACGAACGACCTTTCTGAACTATACAAGTCGAGGTCATCACATATGTTTAATAATCCCTCCGTTGTAGGCTATCCGAGTTGTGCTTAGGAAATATGGAATATACCGCCAAGTTTATGAGGCGCACATCTCATTTCGATATGTCCATGATTCTTCACAACTGATGCGATTCACTCTAGGTGATCGACTTTGGCCAAAGCTTTAAGAATCGTGACTTTATTCACATGGATACCTAAACCCCTCATGGTACATATTTAGGCCGGCAGATCCTATCTTGTTCCGCACTTGATTACTGAGTGCATCGGTCCATGTTGGATAATTATGACCCATAGTATCACTATTTGACCAGACCATGGTGTTGTTGTACAAATTAACTATGTGACAAAGGAAATTACCTTTTTATCATTTGTAATTGGATTACCTGGATATATAAATGATAAAATTCCATATGATTAGTACCAGATTAATAAGATATGAGACAGTATTAATCCACAAAGGTTTAATCATTAAATATCGCTAGTCGTAGTATTATCGAGACTGGACATCGATAATACGGAATATGCTAGTATTACACTTGTGCGTGGTATGAAAGCGTAACGACATAGTTCCCATATATTTAGGTATTGGATACTCATGCAAGTGTAATAGGAGGTTATGTTTACCGATGGTACGGAAACAACTTCGCTCTAGATAGACCCCTCGGAATCTCATTGGTAGTATGACTATGTGTGTATGGGAATCCGAATCAGGGTAGGTGTATTTGGTCTTAACCTGAGACTTGCATCGCTAATACTTGCGACAATCAGTATACTTTGGTTTTGGTCGTCCGGGGCTTTAACAGGTTTTGTGTACGCCTCTTCTAGGTATACTGAGAATCGTAGTGTATTGGGTGTGATGTCAAGATGGAAGTATCACTTCAGTTATATGGAGATGATGATCACGCAGGGATACAAAACTGGTACTCTATAGTGCTATAGCCATCGGGAAAGTATGACTAGGTCATGACTTTCCGATCATAAAAAGACTAGTTGCTGGTGATCCGATATATGCTTCGTATGGGGCAAACACAACTCCAGCCCTAAGCCAAGTATGTGATATCTGATACTGGATCGTAATACGCAATATTATGTATACTACGCCTGATATAGATTATATATTCCTTAAAAGAATATTTCTTGAGAATTGGGTAGGCACGGTGCTTTGCTAGAAGCCAACCATGTCTTGTAAATCGATAAGAACGTGGTACCGGGTACGCACGTATTCGGATAGTCTGGTGACCGAATTTACTGCCAACATATCCAGAGATCTCTTGGGTCGCCTCCCAAAGATTCACCGATGACATTTGACTCGAACAGAATTAATATGGGATTAATTAAGAGAGAGAGAGAGAGAAAATTAATATGGGATTTATTGCGGTAAGAATTTATCTGGGATAAAATTCGAATAGAAGAGAGAGAACGATTAATTTAAAATTAATCGATTAAATAATATATTAAATATATTAATTGAAATTAGATTTCAAAGTGGAATTAAAATTGGATTTTAATTCGGGCAAACGAATTAATTTAGAATTAATTCGCAAGCGACTTTCGTAATAATTTTGCTAGGCATTTTTATTATTTAAATTAGATTTAATTACGTCGCAATGAAAAATTCTTTTAATTCAGAATTAAACGAACCCGGGCTAGAGCGAAGTTGCGTGTTGAGTTAGCCGACTTAAATTTCGAATTTAAAAGTGGTGGGGTCCACTTCACTTACATCAACATGATAGATATGTGATGGAAGTGGTTAGGCTTGAGTGAAAGCTTGGCTTAACTTGTAAATTACTCAAACCAATTTTGATTTTGAAAATGGATATACCAACTTTGGAAGTTGACTTTTGGTTATTGTTTTTAGAAAACAAAATATCAAAACACAAAAAAAAACTCTCTCTTCCTCTCTTCTTTCTCTTTTTTTCGTGAACCATATTCTTCCAAGGGAAAAATTTGCTTCACAAAATTGATCAAAGCTAGCTCTTTGGAGTTGAATCAAGGTGATATGGAGACTCACCCAAGTGTTGGAAACACTCAAGGAAAGCTTGGAGCTTCATTACATCCTTGGAAATTTTCGAAATCTCCTCAACCAATCAATGTGAGTATTCCGCAACTCTCTTGTTTTATTCGCACAATAATCACGCTTAGAGATCCTGTGGCATGTCTATGACACTAATAGTCCATATCCAACGAACATCTAGAGGTCAGACCATGAACGGTTCTGGTTTCAGTTCTGGTTCCACTTAAGTGTGGAATCGGAACCGAACCGGAATTAATCGGTTTGGTTCCGGTTCCACACTCTTAGAACCAGGAATCGGCTGATTCGGTTCCGTTTTGAAACTAAACCGGATCGGTTGCTAGGTCTAGTTCTTGCATAAGAAATCGTCTGACGACCATGTCTCAACTCAAAATTATTTGGCTGTTTCCATTTCTCTCTCCACAGGACCCAAATGATCTTCCTTGAGATACTTACCCAACTACAGTGTTTTCAGATAGAACAGTATATTATTCTGCCACTGTTTGAAGTTTGCTCCACCAAACTTATTCGGTTTCTCTCCATGAGCGACTGATACTGTGATATTTCCACTGGCCATGTGTAACTTGAAATGAAACAGTAATCAATAAGTCTACAAAAGATAAATCACACAATGATCAACCGTATGATCTTGTTCATGTGTTTCACTAAGAGTCCAATTGTTGTTATCTTGGACAGTAATACCAAATAACACAAGTTCTTGAATTTATGACCAAGGTTTCTTATGATAAGCGGATAAAGGAAAATTCCTAGAGGACGAGGGAAGTCTGGTGTAAGCACTTAAATCTATACTCACTTAGGCTCTTATCGCCTTGTTGACAAAATTTCCTTAATAACTTTCTCAATATAATATCTTAAACGTTCAATCTTAGTATTACACTTCAATCAACAAGTAAAATAATATTCAAATATATGTGTATATACACGTTTGTGTGTGTGTAATATATATTCAATCAAAGCTTGGATGTAATTACTTGTGTATAATTACACTTTTAACTCTCAACAAGTTTGCAACAAACAATCTACAATTAATTTTCAACTTTATCACATTATAGATTAGGTGTATGCATGTTATAATTGAGTACCCTAATATTAACTTAAACCTAGGGGTGGGCATCGAATCGGATCAAATCAGATCTGATCCGATACGATCTGATTCGATCGGATCGAATCGAATCCGATCCGATTATCAAATCCGATCGAATTGAGTTGGTCCGATTCGATGGATTTCGGTTCGGATCGGATAAAATCTGATCCGATCTGATCCGCTCGAATTTTTTTTAATTCAATATGCAAAACGACGTCGTTTTGGAGTATTTAAACGACGTCGTTTTGCTAAGTTAATTAGGGTTCATTTAGGTCATCTGATACGAGTCTTCTTCAATCTTCACTTCATCATTTCATAGTTTTCACTTTTCAGTTCACTCTTTAGCCTCTTTGGTCTTCGGTCTTCCTTTACTCTTCATTGGATCGGTCTTCATTTACTCTTCACTCTTCAGTGAATCAGACAATCAGTTACCTTCTCCAATCTTCATCGCTCTGAATCTGATTTTCTTGTTTCATCTTCATTAGAACATTCATCAATCATCATCGGCCATCGCTCTGCCTCTGATTCAAGAAAGTAAGTTACCTTCTTCATTTTCAAAATTAGGGATTTGACTTGTTATAGACTTATAATGTTAAATGCGATAAATTAATTGATGAAATTTCTGAAACGATAAGGTCTTATGATGAAATTTCTTTAGGAATGATTAATTGATTTTGAAATGCGACAAATTAATTGATGAAATTTCTGATTCATTCAGTTACCTTCTTTAGGAATGAAATTTCTTCATGGGTCATTCAAGATTTCAAGTACGAGAAGTCTACACTCTTATAAATCAGTACTTCTTGCTTTTGTTATGAATGCTTATGCGACTAGTTTTGTTTATTATTTTAAGAAGGTCAGAACTCAGAAGGATAATTAGTTGAACTTTGAATGATATACTTCACTGATTCACTCTATTGAATGGAGTCAATGGACCTTTATTGTCTTTTCATTTTAGCATTGTTGTGGCATGTGACTTGTTGTAGTTTTATGCATAATGATTCACGCATTTGTATTAGAAATTGTTCATTGTATTCGCTTGAATTGGATCTACTATAAGGGTGTGGTATGGATGATTATGGACTCTATGTTGTTGAGGCAAATATGTGGTTGTTTAGTGAAAGACTCGTGACCTTAGATTAGTAAAAGACTCGTGACCAGGATTATCAATAAACAATAAACCTGGGACCTTCAATGTCGCATCAGCTTTCAATTCCCTAGTTCTCTCACGTATGTTCAGGGAAATATGTTGAACCAATCTGTTGTGTAATGCCACAAGCCTCATCTTCCTGTACATTAGTACCTCGGTCTCGGATACAATATGTTGATTGTTAGTTGTTACAAAATTGTCGTTTTAGTTTGCTATTTATTAAATAGCTGCTTGGAACATTGTATTACATTTATTCATTTAATATATTTAAATAACATTGTACGAATATGTCTAATTGTCTATTTTATTTTCGTTGTAGATGAGTGGGTTTGAAAGCTCACCCAAGAGTAGTGGGTCGGAATCAGATTCATTTGATGTACAATTAAGAGAAACAAGGAAACAGAAAAGAATATTTCCATCAAACTCTGAGAGACCGCCATTGTCAAAAAAACATGATTCATCGCCATCAATCACATCAGTAGCAAATAAATCAAGAAATAGAAGATCTGAAGTGTGGAAAGTTTTCCGCATGTGTGAAGATAATCTGGATAGGGCTGAATGTATATATTGTCATAAGACTTATGCTTGTAGTGCGAAAGATCAGTCAACAACCAGCTTGAAGAGGCATATCGAGGCCTGCAAATCATATTTGGCTTATTGTGAAGCACAAGGTGTTTTGGTTGGGGTTGGTGAAGAGGGAGGCACAAATGGAAATCTCTCCGTGAGAGACGGTCATTTCAATCAAGCAGTGTGTCGGAAAACAGCTGTGAAGATGATCATTGTTGACGAGCTACCATTTAGCTTTATAGAGAAAGAGGGTTTTCGACAATTCTGTATTGTTGTCGTCCTTCGTTTTGATGTCCCATCTCGTAGGACTATAACTAGAGATATCCTACTGTTGTTTGCTGATGAAAAAGTGATGTTGAAGAGTATTTTATCTGCAGATTATCAGAGAGTTAGTTTGACCATCGACATATGGACGTCAATTCAAAATATTAATTACTTGGTTATCACTGGACATTTTATAGACAATGATTGGCAGTTGCATCGGCGAATCCTTATCTTCTGTCCAATTAACAATCACAAAGAAGACACTATCAGAAGGTTAATAGAGTCTTGTTCACAACACTGAGGTATTGAGAGAAATTTTACTATGACTGTGGATAACGCCAGTGTCAATATCGTAGCCATCTAACAGTTGGTGAGGAAGATGAGGACGTTGAAGGGAGATGAATTGGTGTTTAATGGAGAGTATATGCATATGCGGTGTTGTGCTCACATATTAAACTTAGTTGTGTCTGATGGTTTGAAACAATTGGATGACAGCATTATAGCAATTCGAAATGCTGTTAAGTATGTGATATCTTCTCCATCAAGATTGGAAGCATTTAAATTGGCGGTAGCACGTGAGAGGATTGAGAGCAAGGGCAGTGTCATCTTAGATGTTCCTACTATGTGGAATTCCACATACTTAATGTGTTGAATGCTACATTAGACTTTCAGAAGGCTTTGATCGAATGATTGATGATGATGGTCACTATGCTCCATATTTTAGAGATGATGAAAATGAGAGCAAAATGATTGGGCCTCCTACAGATATAGATTGGGAGAAAGCTCAATACTTTGCTGATTTTTTGGAGATTTTTTATGATGCAACGAATATGTTCAGTGCCTCATCCACCGTCACATCTTGTTTCACCTACAATGAGATTTGCAAGATTCATACAAGTTTGAAAAACCTGGCGTGTTAATGAACATTCTCTTTTGCATGACATGGCCTAGTCTATGAAGATGAAGTTTGATAAATATTGGGAGACCACTTCCAAAATCAATAAATTATTGATTGTGAGTACTATTCTTGATCCACGACGTAAGATGACATTTGCCTCTGTTTGCTTCGGTATACTTTTTGATAATGATGATATGAAGATAGAGGAAATGAGAAAGTCTACTAGAGATTTATTGAAAAGATTATACGATTTGTATAATGATTGGTATGGCACAAATGGGTTGTTTGTTCACAATGATGTATCAATGGCTGGGGCTGTAACTGGTGTTGGTGGAGATGGGTCTAGTGCTGGTATGACACAATCTCAGCCGTTTGTTAGACCGCGAGTACAAGATAGAGTGCGTAAGCGCAATACAAACGTGCAACATGATGATCCATTTCAAGTTTTTCAGATTAGTCATGCAATGCATCAAGAGGATAGTACTGAGGTTGAAATATATTTAATGGAACCCTATGAGACTAGTCGTGACCCTAGTTTTAGTGTTCTGATGTGGCGGAAAACAAATACTGGTAAGTATCCAATTTTGGCTAGGATTGCTCGTGATATTTTTGCAATGCCGGTATCGACAGTGGCATCTGAATCGGCATTTAGTACGGGCGGTAGTGTTCTTGACAGTTTTCGTAGCTCATTAACTCCTGTTATGGTCGAGACTCTAATATGCACTCAAAATTGGATACAGAATAGGCTTACAATTGACAAAACCAATGAAATAGAAGCAATGCTATTGGAGGCAAAGTACTACGAAAAACTTGAGGAAGATAAAAAAATTTATTAATTAGTTTTTTTAATTTTTATAGTGAATACCATAAAATGCAAACTTACTAACTGTGAATAAATTTTTTTTATTTGAAGAATATCACAAGACACAAGTTATAATCTGAATCACAATCACTGGATCATGTTGTTGGCAACATAGTTTGAGTCGAATTATATTTGAAGGTACAATTTTGACAAAGTTATGTTTTTCTTTGATTATTTATCTGAATAAACATTTACTAGCTTAAAAAATGGGGGAACTTAAGGAAGTAAGACTTTAGTAGTAAAGAAACAGTTTGTTCATTTATTTCCTGTTTTTACGATATGATGGTGCCTTTACGATATGATGGTACCTTTACGATATGAAGTGGTTATATACTTATATTTTATATTTCAGAAACAATGTTTATTAATTTTCATCTTTTATAGGCCTGATGTTGGTGTGCTGCTGCCGTGTTGGAAGTGGAAGGACACTGTAGATATTGGATACTGGATAGTATTGTGGATTGATATTGTGGTCATGTTGTTATTGTTGTGTGTACTGTCACTACTGTGTAGTGAAAATTTTGGCTTTTGTAGTTTTGTTGATCTTGTGGTATTGTTGTGTGTAGTGTGTACTGTCAACTACTATTTTGTTCACTTGTGGTCATGTTGTTATTGTTATTGTTATGTGTACTGTCAAAACCAGATTATGCTTGCAGTTTGTGGTCATGTTGTTAATGTTATTTTGTTCATCATGATGACGTTATTGTTATTTTTAGTGTACTGTAAATCGGACCGATCCGATCCGAATTCGTTCGAATCGGATCGAACCAATCCATCGATTCAATCAGATCAGAATTCGAATCGGATAGGACCAATCCAATCTGATCCGATAATTATCGGATAGGATCGAGTTCGATAAGATGATCCGATCCGATCGAATCATACATCTCAGCGCATTTCGGATCGGATCGAATTCGGATTCGGTTCGATCCGATCTGAATCTGATAATGCCCAGGGCTATTTAAACCTATACTATCAAGATTACAAAATTAGTATATGATTTTACTAAGTTAATATTACTACATATATTCTATAACACCAAATTCCATAACTATCATATGATAATTACCAAGATAATATAGATTGATCCAAGTCTATGTTATTATTTTAAATCTATAAAATTCTATGATTGACTTGCGTTAGTGTCACGTTCGTTCAGCCATTCGAACGAAGCTTCGAAGTGAATTCACGTTCGTGTAGCGTTTGTAAATGCGTTCGAACGAAAGTTTCCAGAGGAATTGCATTTGAGTTGCATTTGAATTCGTGTTCAAACGAATCTTTCCAGAGGACTGGCGTTTGAGTGGTATTTAAATATGCGTTCGAACAGAACTACTAAATATATGATTTTTTCCTTATGCATTCGTCGAGCGTTCGAATGACCTAACGTAATTTTTATGCACATAATACATTTTCCAGGAAGAAAACCACTAAAACATGCAAAAATAAATTTATCAACACATGTAAATTGCTATATTATTAAAATTTCTGGGTATAATGTGTTATTAATCAATCTTAACATGCATCATTTAATTAAATTTTCACTAACATACAATCAATAGAACATAATGTTGGGGTTTTATTAAGAATTATAGGGTTAGCGCAGCGGAACGCGGAAAAACGATTTCTCCGATTTCAAAAATTTTTCTTAGAACAATTAAATAAACTTATTTATTTAATTAACCATACTTAAATTATGAAATTATAACCCAAGAAATCATATTTCTTTTAATTACAAAATTACCCCAAACTCTTGCAAATTAATTATTTTAGTTTTAAATATGTCAATTACATATTTAATTAATTCCAAATTAATCCCAAAATAATTTTTTTACAATTTAGCAACAAAACCAGAATATTTTCCAGAATTACGCCACTGCCCAGAATTTTCCAGAATTTACAAAACAGCCCAGAATTTTAATTAATTGTAATTTGGCCCAATTTGTTCAAACACAACAAGATCAAATCCAATTAATCCCAAATTTTACATGCCTCAAATATACATCAAATTAAAGCATATATATGAAAAGCCCTAAAATTTGAGTGGGTTAAGAACCCTAATTTCACAAATCACTCAAATTGGGCAATTTACACTAAATTAATAAAATTCAATACTTTAATCTTCAAATTACCACACAATTAATTCTCACCATCATGAAATTAATCAAGAACAATTCTAGGCTAATTATGGATGGCTAATTAACTCTAGAATGGCAACTTTAAGTTTCTAATTAATTTATTAAGCTTAATTACTTTAATAAGCAAATAAATTAATTCTACATGCATAAACACATCCAACAAGCATCCAACAAATTTAATTACAAACTAAAAGAGTAGAGGCATGATCTTAACAACACAATTGAAGTTAAGAATTATTGAAACATTTTTCATGAAGAAGAAGAAAGAGAATAACTTACAAAAATCAATTTTTGCTTTGATTTATCCTTTCATTTTGATCAAAATGCTCTCAACTCACTTTTTTGTTAATTTTTGTTGATGATGCGTGAGTGAAAAAAGAAACCAAAATAATTTTATATACAAATCATGATGGCCGAATTTTTGCTAATAAAAATAAACAACAATTATTTATTTTTGTATTAATTCAATTGGTACACAATTTTGGTTTAATTAAAGCAACAATTTAACTTTAATAAAGTGTCAAAAATGTGTTCCAACCAAATCATGCCATTTCCAACTTCATAAAGTTAACATCATTACTTAAAGATATTTATTTTATAAATTAATTTAATTATTTAATAATTAAATAATTAAATAATAAATTAAATATCTTAAATATATGTATTATATTTACAATAAATATCTCAAACACATATATTAATATATAAGTCAAATATCACAATTTGATATTTTATTAATGTGTATTTAATAAAATCAAGTATTAAATAAAATACACATTAATATTGGAAATGACTGATAAGTCCCGATTGCATGTATTTTTCGTTTAACAATTAAACGAGTTATAAATAATCAGTATTATTCATAACAGTTGCCCTAGTGCTCTACGAGAGTAAATTTCATTAGTGAGACTTTCTAGATTCATGCATATCCGTCACGAAATCAATTTCGTGTCCATAATTCACCACCCGTAAATTATGACGAACACGGATAAACTCACTGAATCATACAGGTCGAGGTCACTGCATACGTATAATCCCTCCGTCACAGGTATCCGGATTAATCCAGAGATACATATACAAACGTCAAATCTCTATAGATATAATCACGTCGACATTTTTATTAGCAATCCCTCAAATAACACTCAGAACTAATTTCTACAGTGTACCACGGGCCCATGGATTTAACAGATTTCTAATTCCATATTGAATACTTATGCTCTGTACACAGAGCTGACATATCTTATCTTGATACACACATGATATCATGAGCATCAGTCTACACCCAACGAACAGGCGGAGGTCCGATCTTAATAGATCGGTGACGTGACTGCCATCTAAGTGTGGAGGATAACTCAGATATCCACAGTGGTATCTCAAGTCAAAGAATCACTATGCTCACTCAACCAGAGAAGATTCTTATTGACGTTGATGTACCATCCATTTAGAATCTTCGGTGAGTCGTTCAGTGTTTATCCACTATAAACACCTACACGTCTATACGAGTCTCCAAAACTCATGGTTCATTGAGAAACCATCGGAATCCTAGATTCCAATATACGACATGTACCGGTCTCAACTGGTTTACTTTACTGACCAAGTAGTGTAAACCTTGACCGGGAACTGTCTAAGAATGACAACGTCATGATACAACTCAATGTCAGTTGCGACGCTTTTGCCACAGTATCATAACTAATCATTCTAAGGTCGGTTACGTCTTTACCATATTAAGAAGAATTATATAAAAGAAACTGTCCATTTTATTCATAATAAAACGTTACATTAGTATTTACAAGGAAATACATAATAAAATTGGCGCTCAGAGCACCAACCCTAACAAAATCCCCCACTTGCTCTAGTGCCAATATCGATTGTATCTATACCCATCGACTCCACATGTTTATCAAATAACTTCGGAGTTATGGCCTTCGTAAGCGGGTCTGCTACATTATCTTCACTGGGTACCTTGCACACTACAATGTCCCATCGCGACACAATCTCTCGAATAATGTGGTACTTTCGTTCAACAGGCTTCGACTTCTGATGCGCCCTCGCCTTAAAGGTTTCAACATTTCCATCGGGCCCTCGCTTCCTCTTGTAAATCCATTTACAACCGATAGGAACAATTCCTTCGGGAAGCGGAACCAAGTTCCAAACTTGATTCTCATGTATAGAGTCCATCTCAGATTTCATGGCGTCTTGCCACTTCACACGGAGTCAATGTCCAACATCGATTCTCTACAGGTAAAAGGGTCAGTCTCTTCTACTAAGATAACATCGAGACTATTTTCTTGTATCAAATACAAGCGTTCAGGAGGTCTAGATACCATTTGTGACCTACGAAGTGTGTTTTTGAAGGTTCTCCATCTTCTTGAACTACAGGTTCCTCCATTAGTTCGTTGGTTCCAGGTTGTACTTCATCAAGTTCAACCTGTCTATGATCACCACCTTCAGCCAAAAGTTCTATTTCTAGAAATTTTACGAGGCGAGCTACGAACACATTTCGATGCTCAGTATCATAGAATAAATATCCATTCGTATTTGAAGGATATCCAACAAACCTAAACTTCTGCCCTCGAGGCAAAAGCTTATCTTGCTGAGCCATCCTTACATAAGCATAACACCCCCAAATCTTAATATAACTAAGATTTGGTTTCCTACCGGTCCATATCTCATACGGAGTCGTAGGAACAGCCTTGGAAGGAATCTTGTTCAAAAGATGTGCGACAGTTAAAAGAGCACCCCCATAAGTAATAGGGTAAATCTATATAACTCAACATCGATCGGACCATATCTAATAACGTCCGATTTCTCCTCTCCGACACTCCATTATGTTGCGGAGTACCGGGAGGAGTATATTGAGCGAGAATCTCATTCTCCTTTAAATAATCAGTGAACTCTCCACTCATATATTCACCGCCTCGATCAAATCGAAGGCATTTAATATATTGACCAGTTTGTTTCTCAACTTCATTTCGGAATTCCTTGAACTTTTCAAAGGTTTCTGATTTATGTCTCATCAAATAGACATAACCGTACCGTGACAGATCATCGGTAAAAGTGACGAAGTAAGAAAAGCCACTGTGAGCAGTTTGACTTAAGGAACTACATACATCAGAATGTACGAGTTCCAACAAGTCAGAGGCTCGGTGTCCAACACCTGAAAATAAGGCTTTAGTCATTTTACCCCGAATACAAGATCTGCAAGTTGGATAAGGTTCAATTGTGAGATCATGTATCAAATCACTCTTAACCAATTGGGTTAAGCGTTTCACGCCTATATGACCTAACCTCATATGCCAGAGTTCAGTATTATTTATTTCAGATTTTTTACGTTTATTTATTCCAGTATTAAAGATATCTTGTGAGGTGCGCAATATGTAAGACCATGCTCGTTTGGACAACAAAGGATCTGAATATTACTACTATCATATAAATACAAAGAACGATTCTTAATATTTACATTATAACATTCAGTATCTAATACAAAAAGGGACATAATATTCGCCACATATCCTGGCACAAAATAGCAGTCATGTAACAAAAGTCTCCCACTGGGTAAGGGAATCTCACATATGCCCACTGCAACTGCATCCAGAGAGTCGCCACTCCCGAATCGTAACTGCATCTCTCCAGATTTCAGCCGTCTACTTCCTATCAGCACCTGCAACGTATTGCAAATGTGAATAGGACAAGCAGAATCCAAAATCCAATCAGATGTCATAGCTTCACAAGCCAAAAAGATATCAATAATAGGAAAAATAAAAGTATCTGATGTCGATGCTCTTTCCTTCCTGAGTTGCGCAAGATAGTCCGGGTAGTTACGTTTCCAGTGCCCGATTTTCTGGCAGTGGTGGCACTTGTCTTCAGAAGCTCTCTTGGGCTTCACCATTTTACCCTGCGGAGGAATATTGAAACCCTTCTTCTTCTTTCCTTTAGACTTCTTCCCATTCGACTTGGATTGGGAAGAAGCGGAAAGTGAAGTGGGTTTCGGAAGGCGAGTCAGAACTCCCTTCCTTAAATCTTCCTCTGCTGTGAGAAGCATCATATGCAACTCACGGTAAGAATAGTGAATCTCATTCATGTTGAAGTACATGATGAACTGGCGATATGAAGCCGGGAATGAACCGAGAATGACACTACGACCAAGAGTCTCATTGAGATGGAAATCATGTCGCCTCAAATGCTCGATCAAATCGATCAAGTGAAGCACATGCGGGCTCATAGCCTGCCCCTCATCAAGTTTAGAATGGAACAATTCCATCGAAACTTTATGAACAATGACCTGTTTCTGGTTCATGAATGATTCACGAAGTTGTGTCATCATGTTATATGCATCGTGCATCTCCCAATAAGTCTTCTTAAGCTCAGAAGAAAGAGAACTCAAGATGAATGATTTAACCCTTAAATCATCATCTTTCCATCGCTGGAAAGTCTCACGTTCTTCAGGTAATGCATCGGGTGATATAGCAAGCGGTAATGGACCTTCCAAACTATACCCCAGTTTCTCGGAATTGAGGACAATCCTCAAGTCCATATCCCAATCCGCAAAGTTTTATGCGCCTTTCAATTTGTTCGTATCAAGCACACATATAAAAGGATTGGGTGGAGGTGCCGCCATCGCAAATCTATCAAATAGACAACGTATCAACGGTAAGCATATAAGCAGATAAAAGATTATAACAGTTTCATAATATATCATAAAGCATTAACTAGATCATGGATTTTTAATCTAAAAATGCCCCTCATCTATTTCATGCAATACTGTAATCCCCAAACAAAATACAAAACATGTGATAATCAAATCATAACATAATAGTGAAATGTGGACCCCATGAATATATTTCAGCTCACAACTTTGGCACGTTCTCGCCTACGTATATTCATTTAGGTAGACAACACATTGTCGATCACTCAATAGTGACTCCTAGGTTTTCGGTCCTGGTCGTTTCTCATTGTGACAGCTTTGGCACGTTCACAAGGAGGCGTACCAAGGTCAAACTTGTCAATAATGAATTCAAGATACTTACGTAACCCTAACAGCTTTGGCACGTTCAGGATTGCGCTTTCGCTTGAATTCACCTAATATCAAATATATTCGGTACAGATAAATTTCTACCGGCCATATCCTCACAGCTTTGGCAGGTTCTCGGATATAGTCGTAGAAAATTTACCGATAATCGGTATTGACAAGACGGACCGATTAATATGCATCAAATACATATTAAATTATAAACTTTATTTTAAATATGGATTTTCCGCTAAAGATGTTTTAATTTATTTAATCAAATTAAATAAATACAAGCATGCATTAAAGTCAAGATTAAAGTCAATATTGAATTTTCAAGGCATAATCATATATCAGGATTTCAAAATCAGACTCGCTCCGATACCAATTTTGTTGGGGTTTTATTAAGAATTACAAGGTTAGCGCAGCGGAACGCCGAAAAAGGATTTCTCCGATTTCAAAAATTTTTCTTGGAACAATTAAATAAACTTATTTATTTAATTAACCAATACTTAAATTATAAAATTATAACCCAAGAAATCATTTTTCTTTTAATTATAAAATTACCCCAAACTTTTGCAAATTAATTATTTTAGTTTTAAATATGTCAATTACATATTTAATTAATTCCAAATTAATCCCAAAATAATTTTTTTACAATTTTGCAACAAAACCAGAATATTTTCCAGAATTGCGCCACTGCCCATAATTTTCCAGAATTTACAAAACAGCCCAGAATTTTAATTAATTGTAATTTGGCCCAATTTGTTCAAAACACAACAAGATCAAATCCAATTAATCCCAAATTTTACATGCATCAAATATACATCAAATTAAAGCATATATATGAAAAGCCCTAAAATTTGAGTGGGTTAAGAACCCTAATTTCACAAATCACTCAAATTGGGCAATTTACACTAAATTAATAAAATTCAATACTTTAATCTTCAAATTACCACACACAATTAATTCTCACCATCATGAAATTAATCAAGAACAATTCTAGGCTAATTATGGATGGCTAATTAACTCTAGAATGGCAACTTTAATTTTCTAATTAATTTTAAGCTTAATTACTTTAATAAGCAAATAAATTAATTCTACATGCATAAACATATCCAATAAGCATCCAACAAATTTAATTACAAACTAAAAGAGTAGAGGCATGATCTTAACAACACAATTGAAGCTAAGAATTATTGAAACATTTTTCATGAAGAAGAAGAAAGAAAATAACTTACAAAAATCAATTTTTGCTTTGATTTTTCCTTTCATTTTGATCAAAATGCTCTCAACTCAGTTTTTGTTAATTTTTGTTGATGTTGCGTGAGTGAAAAAAGAAACCAAAATAATTTTTATATACAAAATCATGATGGCCGAATTTTTGCTAATAAAAATAAATAACAATTATTTATTTTTGTATTAATTCAATTGGTACACAATTTTGGTTTAATTAAAGCAACAATTTAACTTTAATAAAGTGTCAAAAATGTGTTCCAACCAAATCATGTCATTTCCACTTCATAAAGTAACATCATTACTTAAAGATATTTATTTTAAAATTAATTTATTATTTAACAATTAAATATTTAAATAATAAATTTAAATATCTTAAATATATGTATTATATTTACAATAAATATCTCAAACACATATATTAATTTATAGTCAAATATCACAATTTGATATTTTATTAATGTGTATTTATAAAATCAAGTATTAAATAAAATACACATTAATATTGGAAATGACTGATAAGTCCCGATTGCATGTATTTTTCGTTTAACAATTAAACGAGTTATAAATAATCAGTATTATTCATAACAGTTGCCCTAGTGCTCTACGAGTAAATTTCATTAGTGAGACTTTCAAGATTCATGCATACCGTCACGAAATCAAATTTCGTGTCCATAATTCACCCACCCGTAAATTATGACGAACACGGATAAACTCACTGAATCATACAGGTCGAGGTCACTGCATACGTATAATCCCTCCGTCACAGGTATCCGGATTAATCCAGATACATATACAAACGTCAAATCTCTATAGATATAATCACGTCGACATTTTTATTAGCAATCCCTCAAATAACACTCAGAACTAATTTCTACAGTGTACCATGGGCCCATGGATTTAACAGATTGCTAATTCCATATTGAATACTTATGCTTTGTACACGGAGCTGGCAGATCTTATCTTGATACACACATGATATCCTGAGCATCAGTCTACACCCAACGAATAGACGGAGGTATGATCTTAATAGATCGGTGACGTGACTGCCATCTAAGTGTGGATGATAACTCAGATATCCACAGTGGTATCGCAAGTCAAAGAATCAATATGCTCACTCAACCCGAGAAGATTCTTATTGACGTTTGGTGTATCATCCATTAAGAATCTTCAGTGAGTCGTTTACTATAAACACCTACATGTCTATACGAGTCTCCAAGACTCATAGTTCATTGAGAAACCATCGGAATCCTAGATTCCAATATACGACATGTACCGGTCTCAACAGGTTTACTTTACTGACCAAGTAGTGTAAACCTTGTTCGGGAACTTTCTAATAATGACAACGTCATGTTACAACTCAATGTCAGTTGCGACGCTTTTGCAACAGTATCATAACTAATCATTCTAAGGTCGGTTACGTCTTTACCATATTAAAGAAGAAGTTATATAAAAGAAACTGTCCATTTTATTCATAATAAAACGTTACATTAGTATTTACAAAGAAATAGATAATAAAATTGGCGCTCAGAGCACCAACCCTAACAAAATCTCCCACTTGCTCTAGTGCCAATATCGATTGTATATAAAGATGGAGGAAGTTAGTTAACCTCCCCATGTGTTTGACACATGAATGGGCCGAGTTGACCTATTATTGTTGACCTGAACCCGATGAACTTACAATATTTTTTCATTAATTCTCTTTAAAATGTTTTAGCTATCATGTCGTTGAAAAATTCTACAATATAAAGATGATATCACATCACTTATATAATAACTCAATAATATCATGTCACACTATTAAATTATTAAAAAATAACTAAATAAATAATAATTATATTTTATACAACTATGTACACATGTCATATACTTATTAACTAAATGTCATCCATATCTCCATTATATCAAAGAATTACTTAATTTCTCCAAGCGACGATTATGGGGTATTTTATCATATGATAATTATTAATATTATTATTGGTTAATTACATATGAAAAACCTTCATTTGATGATAAATAACCTTATTCTCCTTACAACTCACCTGGATCGGTTTAAATGTGCTTGAATTGCATCAATCATGCATCTCAAAAGATAGAAATAAAATAAAAAAGACTGTACTGAGAAATTAAATATCATGAAAAATATGTTCTAATAATCTGGTATTTCTAGATTTAGATTTGACTCTGATTGCGGTTTACACACGTTACGCAAGCGCACTGAAATTCCCTACAAGCACTAGCGACAAACGAACTATATATACCCAAGAGAGGGGTGAATTGGGTAATGGCTAAAATATGCGGAATTAAAAAAAAATTACCAATTTTAAGTTAATTTACCAATTAAGCTGAAGGTCAATTTTCTCTATTGGATTAAATTACCTATATGCAAGTTTCTAATCAATAAGCATGTAATAAGCAAAACTTGCAATATGTAAAAATTTTAAGGGATAGAGAAAAACGACACCGAGATTTATAAAGGTTCGGCCAATAATGCCTACATCCACACCCCCAAGCTGCGCTTGAAGATTTCCACTATCAACGAGTTTCTGTGGTTCACCTCGCAACCAACAATTTTACACAAGGTTCACTCCAAACCCTTATACTTTGAGTTTTCTACGTAGGCTCTCTAAAACCTTTACAATTACCCAAAAGATGAGATTTCACAAACTGCAAGTGTTTTGAATAAAGAAGTTGAAAACACACTTGGGCACTCACAATGATAAAGAAGATTGTGTGAGTTGGTTACCCAAGTGATCTAAGCTCACTACAAATGTATATGAAGGTGTAGTGTGTGTGAGCTTGATGTGTGAGTGTTTATGAATATGAAGGTTTATGAAACACTTTTGTTTTTGCTCTAGTAGAATGTATGAAGGTTCTCTATTAAGTCTCTAACATAGCATAAATGGATTGGGGCTCAATTTATAGTAAAATATAAGACAAGCCCCAACTTGC
This sequence comes from Zanthoxylum bungeanum, assembly GCA_019454045.1. NCBI lineage: Eukaryota > Viridiplantae > Streptophyta > Magnoliopsida > Sapindales > Rutaceae > Zanthoxylum > Zanthoxylum bungeanum. Next base: position 44,495 of record SKCR01035236.1, read on the forward strand.
TGTCTGAAATCGGTATGCCGGTCTCCAAACACTGATATGCCGGTCTGGCATAGTAACGGGTATTAACGGCTATATTACCATTGAAAATACATCAGTTAGGACGGTATGGTCACCGGTATAGGGACCAGTATGGTCATTGTCGGTTCCAGTGAGTGTGAAATATTAAGGGCTTGACTGGTATGGGCACCGGTATGATGATTGGTTTGTGTCATGCCGGTTCCAGTGAAGGAACTAGCCTTTGGGCTCACTGGTATGTGACCGGTATGGACAGCAGTTTGGTATGTGCTGGTTCCAGTGAGCTTGCAATACTTAGGTTCACCGGTATGGGACCGGTATGGTCCGTGCCGGTTCCAATGAGCATTCAAAATAGAGCATCTCACCGGTATGTATACAGGTAAGAGACCGGTGTGCCGGTCTCTGTACCAAAAATAAAAATATGAGGTTTTAAAGCATTTTGTACATGAACCTAATACATTTAAGTGAATGTGCATATTTCCTCTAAGCTTAGACACTAGAATAAATAAATCATTTTACAATTAGAGCCCTAAGCTAAGACTTCACATAAATTCTTCAATGTGTGCAAGTCTTCACATTCTTTGCTCTTCACCACCGTTGTGCTTCGACATCTTTTTGTAATGTCTAGCTTTTGCGCATCGAAGACTTCACATTTGTTGCATCATCAAAATCCATTATGCGACTATATCGTTAACAATCTCCCCCTTTTTTGATGATGGCAATCCCTTAAAACTTGTGAGCTTCTGAGAGTCCAAATGTTGACGATCTTGCCCCCTCAATGTGTGATTGTCTTCCAATAGCTCTATAAAACTTAGACAAACACATTAGTACAATACTCCCCCTTAAGATAATGGTGAGGGTAAAATAATTTTTAATCTCATTATTAATGATTTCTCCCCCTTTGACATTATCAAAAAGTGGAGAAGTAAAATTTTAAGTTTAAATGAGATATCAATTAATACGTGCATTATCAAATGATGATACCAAAATTTAAAATATACACATTTGGAATTTCCCCCTTTTTGCCATAAGATGTAGAAATCATGCATAGAGTATTTCTCAAATTTTATACCAATGATTACCAATTGAATAAAAATCAATGCATTTTTAATGATTTCTTCCTATAATTATGATACCAATTAAAAAAGATAAAATATTCATACATTTCATGATACCAATGAGAAATTATGTCGATATACATGCATTTCATTTTCATTGAAATATGTTAAATGGAAAAAGCATGTTCAATGCAAATCAATCAAGTAATCACATATATGTCATTTAACTTAATAAATTCAATGTGATACTAATTGATACAAAATGAGGTTTAAATATATGATTAAGCATTTAATGATATCAAATGAACAATTGATACCAATAGAAGTTTGAATACATTGTCTAATCACTTGTATGCTTCAAATATTTATACCAATTTGAAATAGGCATACACACATAATTTAGAGGAAACAGAACCAATATTTTCGTGAGTACGGATTTTACCTATTACCGTTGTGATTCCTCATTTCTTTGAGCCTTTGGGATCAATTTACATTTCTTATTTAAGATCTTTTCCAAAGCCCCCCTACAAAACTATCAAGTGCATTTCGGTACCCAACCTTTCTTGGGTCCATAGGGGTTAAACTTGATTCCTTGAGGAATCCATGCATTTTTAATCACATTCTTGTCCATGCATTTAAACTTGATTCCTTGAGGAATCCATGCATTCAAAAATTTTGTGTCCCTTTTTATTGCATGCATGACATGTGATATTTTCATTTTTAGCAATGTTAACATGATAATCAGATGCCTTAACAAAATAATTCTTCAAAAATTTTCTTTTAATATAATGTCTATATCATAATCCTTCTCTTTTAAATGCACATTTTGGGATCCAATTAGCATATTAAAATTTTTCTGTCCCAATGTGAATTTACTAACAATGTTTTGCAAATTTATAACCTTTTTATTTAATATATATTTCATTCAATATAGATTCGCAATCACATATTTTTGAGCTAGATGGCATGTTAGATATGGTATTTTTCAAGTTCTAGCTTTTTCTCTTTTAAACATGCATTTTCATCATTTAAACATGTTATTTCTTTTCATGTTTAGCCTTTAAGCAAATAATATCATTATCTAAAACATGAAATTTATCCATACAAGATGCATGTTCATTTTTAAGTGATGAATGCTCATTTTTAACCAATTTAAATTTCTTTTTAAGCATTTCACACAACTCATTTAATCTATTAAAAGCATCAAGTAAATCATTATATTCTTGAGAATTGTGTACCTTTTCTTCTTCGCTTTCAAAGAAGAAATCCTCATCCTCGATAGCCATGAATGCTATTTTTGTTCTCTCTTTGATCTCTTCCTCCTCGGATGAGCTTGAGTCGCTATCGCTCCAAGTTGAAGTAGCTTTCAATGCCCTTTTCTTGGATTTTCCTTTGAATTTTCTCAATGGGCAATCGGTAGCTATATGTCCCGGTATATCACACTCATAGCAAACAATTTTCTTGTGCTTCCGTGGCTATTTTTCTTCTTTCTTCTCATCCAATTTTGACTTTCCTTTAAGTTTTGTGGATTTGAGGAGCTTCTTGATCCTATTAGTTATTTGTACCAACTCATCATCACTATCTTCTTCACTTGAGCTATTATCATCTCTTTTTCTTGCTTTCAATGCAAGATTCTTCCTTGTTCTCTTCTCATCTTCCTCCTTTTGATCCATTTTGATCTTCAATTCATATTCAAGTAATTTTCTGACCAAATCATCTAACTTCAATGTATTCATGTCGTTTGCTTCTCTAATGCAGGATGTATAGCTTCTATATTCCTTAGGGGGTGACCTAAGAATTTTCTTTACTTGATCGGTTGGCCCAATGATTTTCCCCAAGGAACCTAGATGCTTTATGATTACCGTGAATCTTGAAATCATGTGATCAATCTCTTCCCCGTATTCCATTTTGAAACTATCCAATTCGCATATGAACTGGTTGATCTTTGATTCCTTCATTTGGCATGTGCCCTTGTTGATCATTTCTAAAGACTTCCATAAATCATGTGTGTTTCCAAAGTCCATAAGCTTATTGATTTGACTACGATCAATGACGCATAGGATATGGTTGAGTACTTTAGCATTTATGGAGCTTTGTGCAATTTCCTCATCGGTCTATTCAAAATGGCACTTAGGAATCTACACACCATTATTATCCCTCTTCATTGGCGTTTTTACACCCCGTGTGATAACCTTGAATGATTGTGTATTCACGGCTAGAATGTAGTTGAGAAACCCCATCTTCCAATAATTGTAATCAGTTCTGTTGAATAATGGAGGTCTAACAATAAAAAATCCTTTAGCAATATTTGATGAGTTGCTTGTAGAAGCCATGATCGCTTTCTCGGACGATTAAGTCTTTGATGAGAAAACATCGCTCTGATACAAACTGAAATTCCCTACAAGCACTAACGACAAACAAACTCTATATACCCAAGAGGGGGTGAATTGGGTTATGGCTAAAATATGCGGAATAAAAAATATTTATCGATTTTAAGTTAATTTACCAATTAAGCTTAAGGTCAATTTTCTCTATTAGATTAAATTATATATATGCAAGTTTGTAATCAATAAGCATGTAATAAGTAAAACTTGCAATATGTAAATAGTTTAAGAGATTGAGAAAAATGACACCGAGATTTATAGTGGTCCGGCTAATAATGCCTACATCCACTCCCTCAAGCCGCGCTTGAAGATTTCCACTATCAATGAGTTTCCGTGGCTCACCCGCAACCAAGGGTTTTACACAAGGTTCACTCCAAACCTTACACTTTGAGTCTTCTACGTAGGCTCACTCACAAACCTTTACAATTACCCAAACGATGAGATTTTACAAACCGCAAGTGTTTTGAATAAAGAAGTTGAAAACACACTTGGGCACTCACCATTATAAAGAAGATTGTGTGAGTTGGTTACCCAAGTGATCTAAGCTCACTACAAATGTATATGAATGTGTAGTGTGTGTGAGCTTGATGTGTGAGTGTTTATGAATATGAAGATTTATGAAACACTCTTGTTTTTGCTCTTGTAGAATGTAAGGGTTCTCTATTAAGTCTCTAACATAGCAAAAATGAATTAGGGCTCAATTTATAGTAAAATGCAAGACAAACCCCAACTTACTGTCTGAGACCGGTATGTCGATCTCCAGACATCAGTATGTCGGTCTGGCATAGTAACCGGTATTAACTGCTATATTACCGTTGAAAATGCATCTGTTAGGCCGGTATGGTCACCTGTATGGGGATCGGTATGGTCCTTGCCATTCCAGTTAGGGGTGTTCGCGGTGCGGTTCGGGGTGGTTTTTTCATTTTTTACTTCAAACCGTGCGGGTTGGCGGTTTGGGAAATTAGAAAACGAAACCGCAAATTTGATAAGGAAAATCGCGGCGGTTCGGGTTGGCGGTTTAGCGGTTTGGGCGGTTCGGGTCGGCGGTTTGAATTATAAATTTTTTAAGAAAATTTTGTGTGTTTTCACATTATAATTGAAGAAAAAATTACATAATTTTCATTTATTCATTACATATTGTTATATGATCATTAAATATCTTAATTTTCATAGTTAAAGAAGAAGAAAAATATAAAATATATTTAATTTGTACGCGGGTCGGCGGTTTAGGCGGTTCGGGTCGCAGTTCGAGTCAAAATATGCGGTTTGGGCGGTTCGCGGTTTGACATGGGTCAAAACGCACACCGACCCGAAATTTGCGGTTCGATTCGGTGCGGTTCAAAATCATTTTTATATTTTTTCAAACCGCGCAGTTCGGTTCGATGCGGTGCGGTTCGCGGTTTGACCCGAAATTGAGTTCACCCTTAATTCCAGTGAGTGTGCAATGTGAAGGGTTTGACTAGTATGGGCACCGGTATGATGACCGATTTGTATCATGTCGGTTCCAGTAAAGGAACTAGCCGTTGGGCTCACTGGTATGTGACTGGTATGGACACCAATTTGGTATGTGCCAGTTCCAGTGAGCATGCAATACTTAGGTTCGCCGGTATGGGACCGGTATGGTCCGTGCCGGTTCCAGTGAACATGCAAAACAGAGCATCTCATTGGTATGTATACCGGTAAGAGATCGGTATGCCGGTCTTTGTACCAAAAATGCAAATATGAAGGTTTTAAAGAATTTTGTACATGTACATAATGCATCTAAGTGAATGTGCATGTTTCATATGAGCTTAGTGTTGGGTTTCTATTAAGTCCCAAGATCGATTTCAAGCAATGAACATGTGCGAATACAACAATGAAATATGGCGGAATGATACTTACATTGATCGGATTTGGCGATGCGAGGAACAACAAAATTTTCTCCAAGCTTCCTTGAAGCTCTCGGCTTTGGCCACTTTTTGTGCTCCTCCATTTTCGGTCAACTCCATGGATGAATCTCCAAGCTCCAAGCTCCAAGCTTTGTGTGGTGATTCCATGCTCATAAGTTAGTTCTCTATCACCTTAGGATGACCCTTCATGTGCTAGCATAGGAAAAATTGCCACAAATTTTCCTTTTCACTACTTGTAATTTTCGGCCTGCCAAAAATTTGGGAGAGAGACATTTTTGGCCCCTTGGCCGAATGTTGAAGAAGAAGAGAGGAGAGAAGTGTTGTGATGGTTTTAAAAAAAAATTGTGTATTTGTTTTCAAAAAACAAAAGTCAATTACCAAATCCCACTTTCCAAGAAAATGGTACAAGGCTTTAAAGCCATCCAACCACCACCATTAATCACAAGTGATAAGTTGTCACATCACTCAAAGTGACTAGACATCACATCAATCAAAGTGACTAATGATTTGACGCTTGATGTGACTTGTGGGCCGCACTTAAATTCGCAATGTGAGTGCGCCCGCAAACACTCCCGGGCTCGGGTTCGCTAATTCCGAATTAACGAATTTTCCGTTGTGACGTAATTAAATAATTATGCCTAGTAAAATTACTATTCACGTCGCTAGCGAATTAATTCTAAATTAACTCGTTCGCCCGAATTAAAATCTAATTTTAATTCCGCGTCGAAATCCAATTTCGTATAATATATCGAATATATCATTTTATCGATTAATTCCAAATTAATCGTTTTCTCTATTTAAATAATATTTTATCCCAGATAAAATATCTCCGTAATTAATCCCAAATTAATTTTCTCTCTCTTATAATTAATCTCATATTAATAAAGTGCGAGTCATACGTCATCGGTGAATCTTCGGGAAGCGACCCATGAGATCCCCAGATATGTTGGCAGTAAATTCGGTCGTCGGACTATCCGAACATGTACGTACCTAGTACTACGTTTTTACCGATTTACAAGACATGGTTGGCTTCTAGCAAAACACCGTGCCTACCCAATTCTCCAGAAATATTCTTACTTGAATATGTGATCTATATCAGGTGTAGTATACGTAGTATTGCGTGTTACGATCCAGTATCGGATGTCACGTGTAAGGCCTGGGGATGGAATTGTGTATGCCCCGTACGAAGCACATATCGGATCTCTAGAAACTAGTCTCTATAATCGGATAATCATGACCTAGTCATATTATCCTGATGACTGCAGTACATAAGAGCACCAGTTTCGTATCCTACTTGATCATCATCTCCACTATGATTGGAGTGATACTTCCATCTCGACATCACACTCAATACACTACGATTCTCAATATACCCAGAAGAGGCGTACACAAAACTTGAAAAAGCCCTGGACGACTAAAACCAAAGTATATTGATTGTCGCAAGTATTAGCGGTGCAAGTCTCAGGTTAAGACCAAATACACCTACCCTGATTCGGACTTCCATAGACACATAGTCATACTACCAATGGAATTCCGAGGGGTCTATCCAGAGCGAAGCTGTTTCCGTACCATCGGTAAACACAACCTCCTATTACACTTGCATGAGTATCATATACCCAAATATACGAGAACTATGTCGTTATGCTCCCACAACGCGCACAAGTGTAATACTAGTCTATTTCGCATTATCGATGTCCAGTCTCGATAATACTACGACTAGGGATATTTAATGATTAAACCTTCATGGATTGATACGATCTCATATCTTATCAATCCGGAACTAATCATATAGACCTTCTATTATTTATACATCTTGGTAATCTAATTACAAATGATAAAAGAGCAATTTCCTTTATCATATAATTAATTTGTACAACAACACCATGATCTGTACAAATAGTGATGCTATGGGTCATAAACACTTAGACACTAGAATAAATAATTCACTTTACAATTAGAGCCATAAGCTAAAACTTCACATAAATTCTTCAATGTGTGCAAGTCTTCACATTCCTCGCTCTTCACTATTGTTGTGCTTCGACATCTTTTTATAATGTCTCGCTTTTGAGCGTTGAAGACTTCACTCTTGTTGCATCATCAAAATCCATTATGCGACTATGTCGCTAACACGCACATATCGTTCAAGTAATATAAAATGTGTCGATTCCACGAGGACTTTTTTCTTTTGCTATTAATTATTGAATCTAATCTTCTACAAATATTTAATTGAAATTGATTGTAATTGTTGGTTGGATGGTGATTTTATCTAAAACAAATAAATAAATAAAAATATGATAGATTTTAAAGTTAATCAATGATATGAAAATATACAGGGTTATATATATATATATATATGGAGGAAGTTAGTTAACCTCCCCATGTAGTTGACACATGAATGGGCCGAGTTGACCTATTATGGGTGACCTGAACCCGATGAACTTCAACATTTTTTTCATTAATTCTCTTAAAAATATTTTAGCTATCCTGTGGTTTAAGAATTCTACAATATAAAGATGATATCACTTCACTCATATAATAACTCAATAATATCATATCACACTATTAAATTATTAAAAATAACTAAATAAATAATAGTTATATTTTATACAACTACGTACACATATACTATTAACTAAGTGTCATCTATATCTCCATTATATCAAAGAATTACTTAATTTCTACGAGCTACGATTATGGGGTATTTTATCATATGGGATAATTATTAATATTATTATTGGTTAATTATAGATGACAAACCTTCATTTGATGAGAAATTGTCTTCTTATCCTTACAACTCACCTGGATCGGTTAAATGTGCCTGAATTGCATCAATCGTGTATCTCAAAAGATGGAAATAAAATAAAAAAGATAGTATTGGGAAATTAAATATTATGAAAAGTATGTTCTAATAATCTGGTATTTCTAAATTTAGATTTGACTCTGATCGCGGTTTACACATGTTATGTAAGCGTAAATATCGCTCAAGTAGTATAAAATGTGTCGATCCCGCGAGGACTTATTACTTATGCAATTAATTATTGAAGCTAATCTTCTACAAACATCGAATTGAAATTGATTGTAGTTGTTGGTTGGATGATGAATTTAGCTAAAACAAATAAATAAAAATACGATAGATTCCAAAGTTAATCAATGATATGAAAATATTCAGGGTTGTGAATCCTCCCAATATTCTTCTAAATATGAATTTATTACCTTATACTTGTGTAATATATTGACTTATTAACCTGAAACATAAAGGTATCCACGAGCCTCTTTCGATGGTCGAATGTAAATATTCAAAGTAACTCATTTAACTATATTCTTATGTTAACTAAGAAACCTCAAAGGTCAAGTTTCAATTATGGCTACACCCGCCCTATAGGTATATTTCTATTCTGGAAGGAAATCCCATAAAATGAGGTCGTGTGCTATTGAATCTAAGGCCAAACCTAAAATCCATTTTTTAAGTTCATCTAAATTTACTACAACAATCTTATTGATGATCAATCAATAAGAAGCATTAAGATCTAAATTCAATAAATAAGCCAAAATATCACACAAGATATAAAGTAATTCAATTTATAAAATCATCAATATTGGGTTTCATCACAACCCTAGATAATGTATTTAGTTACAGCACAAACATATAGCTGAGATTACTAAATAAATAATCAATGTTAAGCAAAACATCATAAAAGAGAAGGAAATGATAAACTCTATTGAAGATCAAAGTCGTCATCTACTTTGATGTTGAATCCCAATGTTATATGATGCTTGATGTGCTTTGCCTTCACTCAAAAATCACTTTGGAAGCTCTGGAAGTAGGGTTTGAGACTCTATCAAAGCTTGTCTCTAAGGCTTGGGACGAACTTTCTTATATAGGGGCTGTGATTTCTTCTTCAGCACACTTATTGGACAGTCTGGAAAGCATGGGAGCGTCGCGACGCGCAAGCTCCAGCGTTCGCGACGCGATAAGGCGTGTTGTGGAAAGTCGCTATGCTTAGGGCTTCACGTCGCGATGCGTTGGGTTTAGCATCGCGACTCGATGAGACCAGCGTCGCGAAACGCATATGTTATTAGTTCGGCACATTCTACCTCATCTGCGTCGAGACGCGGAGGTCCAGTGTCGCGATGCGCGTTACATTTCCAGTTCTGCCACTGTTTGTTCCACATTTTTTCATTTTCATCCTAAATTGATTCCATTGAGTCCCGATGTTATTTTTATCTGCAAAATGAACTCAAAACACATCAAAATGCTCATAAAATTCGAGATAACTTATAAATTATTAAGTTAGATAGGTGGTAAATACTAACATAATTATCGCTTATCAGACTCCACTTGAGCAAAACCTAAAGAAACATTGTTTTGGAAATCGACCGGTTGAATCGAAAATCGGTTATGAGTCTGGTTCAAATATATTTTTATAATTGATTGTCAAAATCCTAAACCAAAAATAAAAATAAAAATATTTAGATATATATTATAATTTATGATGTTAGTAATTGTTAGAATTAATGATTATATATATTATAACTTTTAATTAATTAAAATTATTTATGATATTTTGATGGCGACGTCAGCCAGTTCAACCAATCAAACCAATGACTTATTAAACCTTTTATATTCAGTGGTTCAATCACCGAATCTGTTTTTAAAATATTGCAAAAGAATCATATGACTTGTCCTTCATTTTTTTAAGTAATTGGTAACTCATTCTTAATTGGAATGAAGATTAAGTCCTAAAATAAATTTATATTGAACACTAAAATTAATAATTTATCTAATCTAAATCTCACATGATTCTCATTTATATATTTGAATATTGATCCAGTATTCAATATAAACTCATCAGTTTGGTACAGCATCCGAATTCGCTGAAATTATCTAAAAATAGGGGCATTTTATTAAAACAATTAATTACCTGGTAATCAACAAGACTCACTCCCAAATGCTCCGGACAACCACCAAAACTAACTTCCTTTTACAGCCTTTTCTTTCTTTCTTCATCACTCCAACTAATCAGCAAAACAACATCATTTATCCTCTGACAGATACATTAATATCTCATTAATCCTACTGTTTTTTTTTTTCCCTTGATTTATTTTTGCATCTCATCACATAGCTAGTAAATGAAAATGGTGATGATAAAAAGAATGGTGCTTTAAGATTAAGGCAAAAAATGGAGGAGCAAATGGCGACGGCAGCAAACAAGACAGATAACTCAATTGTTTGCTATTCGCCAAATATGATTACAACTAATGGCGTCTGGCAAGGTGATAATCCTTTAGATTATTCTCTTCCTCTCTTTATTTTGCAGTTAACATTGGTGGTCGTTACCACTCGCCTTCTTGTTCTTATTTTGAAACCCTTACGGCAACCTCGTGTTATATCTGAGATTATTGTAAGTTTTTTATTTTTTTCCCTTTTTTGTTGATTAATCTTCATAATGTTTGTGCCAATGTGAATAAACTTATTTGTTCTTAGGCATTGTTGATGTGAATAAACTGTAACCTGAAACGTTAAACTGATAATCAGGATTGTTAACTTAGAGTAATTCTTTGGTGCAACGGAGGTATGAGTGACGTGGTATCACCAACTAATTAATCAAAGACATGTAAAATTTAAAATCCATTTTACCTCTGTTGTATGGTAGATTTTCTCGTTAATTTGATGATATGGCATGCATGAAAATATCTGTCTTAGCGGAAAAATGATAAATACACATAATAACGCGTACCAAAATACACATTATTTTATTTTATTTTTTAAAAAAAGATAAAAATAAATTTTTATCATGTTTGGAAGAATATTTCGTAATTTAGTGTGCATTTTTATGTGTACATATCATTACGGATTTTAGCGGCATCGATGATATGAGAAGGTTATCATTTACAGGCGGGAATACTATTGGGTCCATCGGTACTTGGAAGGAACCTTAAAGTTGCCAACACAATATTCCCATTAAGGAGTGTAATGGTGCTGGAAACAATGGCAAATATTGGTCTCCTTTACTTTCTCTTCCTGGTTGGAGTGGAGATGGACATGTCAGTAATCCGCCGCACCGGTAAAAGGTGTTTAGTTATTGCCGTCGCCGGCATGGCCTTGCCGTTCCTCATCGGCGGTTGCTTCTCATTCATTTTACACAAGAAAAACGAGGGAGTGAATCAAGGCACATTTGTGCTTTTCCTCGGAGTTGCCCTCTCTGTCACTGCATTTCCAGTGCTTGCCAGGATTCTTGCAGAGCTTAAACTAATCAACACAGAGTTTGGCAGGATTGCCATATCTTCTGCTCTCATCAGTGACATGTGTGCTTGGGTTCTCTTAGCTTTCGCCATTGCCTTGGGTGAGAAGGGTGCTTCAACTTTGGCATCCCTATGGGTGATACTCTCTAGTACAGCTTTTGTTATCTTTTGTGTTTTCGCCATTAGACCTGCAATCTCTTGGATGATTCGAAGAACCCCAGAAGGCGAAAGCTTCAGTGAATTCTATATATGTCTTATTCTCACAGGGGTTATGATCTCAGGATTCATTACAGATATCATTGGAACACACTCTGTGTTTGGAGCTTTCGTGTTCGGTTTGGTGATTCCGAATGGGCCATTGGGACTCACTCTTATTGAGAAGCTTGAGGACTTTGTCTCAGGGCTTTTACTGCCTCTGTTCTTTGTTATTAGTGGGCTCAAGACTAATTTCGGGGCTATCAATGAAACTGCAACTTGGATGATTCTGTTGCTTGTAATAATTCTAGCATGTGCTGGAAAAATTGCAGGTACTATCCTGGCTTTTCTCGTTTACCGGATGCCAATCCGTGATGGAGTTACTCTCGGCTTGTTGATGAACACAAAAGGCCTTGTGGAAATGATTGTCCTCAATGTTGGAAAGGACCAGAAGGTATAATTTTTTTTTTTTTTTTGGGGTAAATGACAGCGAAACATCAAAACATGACCTTACATTCCAATTAGCGATGACAAAAATCATTATGGGGATGGGGTATGATACATTAGGGGAGGATAAGAAAATAATTTTTATACCCGTTAGTTGGACGAGTCAGGTACGGATATTAACATCCTCGTATCGTTTACGGCACACTCACAAGTAATATTGGTTATCAATCTGAAAACAATCACATTTGCATGATACTTTACTGTAACTGTTAGTTTCTGTTTCTCAAAATCACATTTGCTTGATGATACATGATCTAAAACAATCTATGTGCAGGTGTTGGATGATGAATCATTTGCAATTATGGTGATTGTAGCTGTAGTCATGACAGGAATCATCACACCAATTGTACTATCATTTTACAAGCCAACAAGGAGATTCTTACCATACAAACGTCGGACAATCCAAAAATCAAAACCAGACTCAGAGTTCCGAGCACTTGTCTGTATCCATACTCCGAGAAATGTCCCAACAATCATCAATCTCCTCGAAGCTTCGAACCCCACAAGAAAATCACCCATTTGTGTGTATGTGCTCCATTTAGTTGAGCTCACTGGCCGTGCATCAGCAATGCTCATAGTTCATAACACTCGAAAAACCGGCCGAACCGCCCTGAACCGAACCCAGGCTCAATCAGATCACATCATCAATGCCTTTGAAAACTATCAGGAGACCGCCGGTTCTGTCACGGTTCAGCCCTTAACTGCAATTTCCCCTTACTCATCAATGCATGAAGATATTTGTAGCCTGGCAGAGGACAAACGTGTCTCATTGATCATCATCCCTTTCCATAAACATCAAACAGTTGATGGAGGAATGGAAGCAACGAACCCAGCTTACAGAATTGTGAACCAGAATCTTCTAGCAAATGCGCCTTGCTCTGTTGGGATTCTTGTCGACAGAAGCTTGAATGGATCTACACGTTTGGTTGCAAATCAAGTGACTCACCATATCGCTTTGCTTTTCTTTGGCGGACCGGATGACAGAGAAGCATTGGCCTACGCTTGGAGAATGTCTGAGCATCCGGAAAATAACCTCACTGCGATGAGATTTATATCATCACGCCGCGATCAACAAGCTGAGCCAGGGCGACAATCCCCTGATAACGAATTGACGCTTGATGAAGAATATATAAATGACTTCAGGGCGAAGACTGCAAATGATGAATCGGTTGTTTATGCAGAGAAGTTAGTGGACAATGGGGAGGAAACAGTTGCAGCAATAAGATCAATGGGACATTTTCATGACTTGTTCATTGTAGGAAGAGGACAAGGAGTGGTATCACCATTAACGGCCGGACTCACTGACTGGAGTGAGTGTCCGGAGCTCGGAGCAATTGGGGATCTGTTAGCTTCGTCGGATTTTGGTTCAGCAGTAACAGTATTGGTCGTGCAACAGTATGCTGGGATGATGGGACCGAACAGCGAGGGGATCAACTCACCGGAAAGCCCGGGGCTGCAGGGAGAAGAGCAATTTAACAACATAGAGATGATAAGCCACCGGTCACCGCCGCCACCGCATCCGAGGGGCCAACCTGTGTTTAACCCTCCGCAACACTCGGTCTCGGTGGCATAGCTAGAAAATCGATCAGGCGGGCACAAATATTTTTTTTTTTTTTTTTTTTTTAGAAAGTGGTAGATATTTTTTTTTTAGGAAGTACAAATCGAAATTATATCGTTAATAAAATAGATTTTTTTTATTAATTTATTAAATATATTTTAATAATTTTCGGATTGAGTGGAGAATGACGCCCCTATTTCGATATATGTAAGGGTGGCAGAAAAATTTGAGCCCAAATCGGCCCTTCCGAGCTTTGGCCCGACCCGAGATAAAAAAACTCGGGCCGAGTCCTATATTCAAAAGCCCGACCCGGGGTAAAAAAGGCCCGAGCCGGGCTTAATATTTTTTACCCGGACCCTTAAACCCAATATATATAATATGTTTGTAGCATTTTTATTTGTTTGTAGTATTTAAATTATTAATTTATCGATGAAACTTTTGATTTATTTGTGAATTGTCTTCGAATATAGTGGGAATGTATTTTGTATTTATATGTTTTTTATTGTTTTCAACAAACCGGACTGGATAAAGCCTAGGCCCGAGTTGCCCGGAAGACGTCCGGACCGGACTTTTCCCGAACCCAGACTTCTATTTTTCTTACCGACTCAAACCAAACTTATCAAAGCCCAAATCCGACCCGATCCATTACCACCTTGACTTCGCCACTGAGTGGACACTAAACATGATCATCAGTTGTAGGGCTGACTCTCAAGCAACTTCAGGGGACCAAAAGCTGCAAAAACATAACCCGGAAGAAACTAATTCTTTCAATTTTTTCGCCCGGCAGATCTTTTGAATTTTTCATAACCTTTTATCATTTGATTACGATAATTATCGATCATAATTTATATATATATAAAAAAAAAATTCAGAATAAAGCTCATCAGCGTCGAATTCAAGTAGTTTTTTTCCCCTTACCACAATGTTTTGCTTTTTCATTTTTTGCTGTTTACAAATTATTTTTATAGCAACCAGAGACTAGTTTGTAGGTTTTCCTTTTCAAACAATTGTAATTACGCTAATAACAGATTTGAAATTTTGATTTGGATATGCACAAAATAGTTAATTCATTAAATTAAATGAAACAATGATTTTTGCATAGAATCTGTGCACAGAATGTGGACAAAACCGTGAAAATATCATTTCTTTTAAATGCAATAAAAAATAAATTTCATCAATAATATTTGCACGGCTCTGTGCATAAATTATGCGCAAGTTTCATTGTTGTTCATTTAATTCAAATGAATTAATTATTTTTGAGTACATATATCATTATTCTTTACAGATAAGGCTTCCAAATAAAATAATAATAATCAATGACCTACTAGTAGAAATTAGACTGGAGCAAAAGACCCGGGCTAGCTCCGGGCTTAAATCAGCGCTTCAGCGAAGTTTATATACTACATATTCAATATATTTAATTATTTAATACATGATATTTATTAATCGATAATTTTTCTATCTCTATTATTATTGGATAATTTCAATATATATATATATATATATATATATCAGAATATTAACAAATTAACAAGTTTTTCTCCTTGAAATTACGTTAATAAAAGGTAACAAGAAAGAAATGGCTACGGGTACCCGTTGTTTCATGAACTTATATTTTAAGGAGTAATAACATATGTACATAAAATAGCAAAATCATTTACATATAAATATTAAAAAAAAAAGATCTACAGTATAAAAAATATTTCACTACAAAAAAAATTATTATTTTTATTTCTTGTTACTTTATGTGTTATTTGTCCCAAATGAGAGTAACTGGGTAGTGTAGGGTTCAAGATCTCACCTTGAGGTCTTGAGTTCAAATCCAAAAAGTGTGTTTCTTATAAGAGCCCGAGACAGACAGAGGTTTTACATTTTCCACTTAAACCAGGAATGAGTGGTTTGACGGTGAGATTTCCAACAATTTCAAAAAAAAAATGTTATTTTATGTGCATACATCATTTTTCTATTGTAAGTACATAATCTTACAAACTTATATACACATTTTTTTTAATAGAAATTTTAAAGCTTAAACAATAACTCAGTGCATAATCTTACAAGCGTATATACACATTTTTTTTAGCAATTTTAAAGCTTACTAAATGAAACAATAACCCCCGACAACTCCTTAGTTTAGTTGGTTCACCTCCTTCTCATTTGTTCATAAAATGGAGGATTCGATTTTTTACAACATCACAGTTCTGAGTTGCCTTAAATTAATTTTATGAGATCTTAGATAAGTTTATAAAATAGGATTCCTACTATAAAGAATAAAAAGTATACAAGTAATATTATACACTAAAATTTTAAATTTATTTGGATTCGGGGGCCATAATTTTGTGTCAAATTTGGAGACTTTCAGTTGATCGCCTATGTCGACTCTCCCCAAAACCATCTCTGCATCTGTATAGTAAGAATTTGAATCTTCGCGGGTATTGTGAGAGTTGATTTTTTTTTTTTTAATTTAGTATTTAGAAATAGATTTAGTTCATTAAAGATCCATATGAAGAATGACTCTTCTATTAACCAATTTAGGTTTTCGTCTAGGGACCCATGTACAAATGCCCCATCGTTATTATTAAAACACTAGTTTATATTTAAAATAGAAATTCTTTAAATACACTAATTATTTATTATTTCTTTTCCTAAATTAACTATTAAAATCTATATATAAAAAAAAATCTCAACATTAACGTAAATTAATTACAAAATTCTCTATTAAATGCATTAGACTAACCGCTTAATGTTGAACATTAAACATTACAAATTCATTAATTAATAGTTATTTTTCCTGATAAACTAATAAAATCCCTACATTATTAATATTATAATTAATTCCAACTCTCTATTCAATATTGACAATCAATAAGTTAAAATTAGTAGGTTATTATTCTCATCAAAACCCTATAAATGTCTCAGTTTTAAATAAATAACGTTTATAAAAAAAATTAATATATATTAGCTTAAATTTGTAAGAAATCCTCCTTTGCACTTCTCTGTTTTTTTTCTTCTCTCTGCTTTATTGATCTGTGGATCCATTTTTTACGGTGATAGATTTTCAACCTTTGTATTGGTTTTATGATTTCTTTCTTTTGTAGGAATAATAGTTTTTCTTCAATATACAAAAGATTTGATGAAAGCAAAATGGGTAGATCTGACTTTTGTTGGCGACTTGGTCGCGTAATTGGATTTTGATGACGTCAACGCAATTGACGACTTCGACGTGCAAACACGAAGCATTACAAAAAGTGTCGAAGCATATGGGGTGAAGAGCGAGAATATGAAGACTAGCGGCAAATCGAAGATAATGATTAAGAGCTAAATTTTATTGTAAGTGAGTTTACTCAAGTGATCTAAAGCTCTTAGGAATCATACATTTTGCATCACTTGCATTTAAAATGGATTAGAATGCTTAAAGAATCATTTGCACTTTATTTGCACAAAAATGAATTTCTATGCACAAGTGCATCGGTAAATGATCTTCCAAAAACTATAAACGGTTGAATTAAACTTCAAATGATATACCGTTAGATAGATATGTGTCTCTGTTTGCTACGGTTCAAACGGAACATAATTCCGATGCATAGAACTTTTGCTAGAGCCTTTTTAGTACAACATGTTCAGATGTGCGTTTTCTGCGTACACGTCACATTAGAAAAATTCCATAAAATTCATCTTAATGTTTTTGGAGCTGAATTTTTTACAGAAGCTAGATCTATGTGTCTAGTTTATGTAGAAATTTACAAATCATGATTTGGAATTTTCTAGAGGAAGTTATGGCCAAAATACCAAGTGTCGTCAGTCTTGACTGGTCATGCACATACTGAAACCAGGGAGCTCCATGCCGGTCTCCATACCGGTTTGCTCGCCGGTCTTCATGCCGGTTTTGGCTGAGCAAAACATGCTCTCTGGAACCAGGGAGCTCCTCGCCGGTCTCCTCGCCGGTTTGCTCGCCGGTTTGCTCGCCGGTATAACGGCTAGTTTTTCGAACGTTATATAGCCGTTGGGAGATTTTGAAACCCTAGACCGGCATGCCGGTTTCCTCGCCGGTTTGCTCGCCGGTTTCGCTGTAAGTTGGGGAAAGCTTTGTATTTTATTATAAATAGAACCCCAACTCATTTGCTTCTAGTTAGAGATCTAGAAAACCTTCATATACATTCTCTAAGGCAAACAAAGAGTGTCATACACCTTCATATTCATAAACACTCATCCAAGCTCACACACACATCTTCCACATCATTTAGTGAGCTTAGAACACTTGGGTTTGCTCTCACACAATCTTCTTATTATTTGTGAGTGCCCAAGTGTGTTGTAAATCTTTCATATCAAAAACACTTGTGGTTTGTGAAATCCCATTGTTTGGGTAAAGTGTAAAGGTTTGTGAGTGAGCCTACGTAGAAAACTCAATCTTGTAAAAGGTTCGGAGTGCGCCTTGGCGGAAAACTCTTGGTTACGAGTAAACCACGGAAAACTCGATTCTAGTGGAAATCTTCAAGCGAGGCTTGGGGGAGTGGACGTAGGCACGTTTGGCCGAACCACTATAAATCTTGGTGTTGCATTTCTCTTTCCCTTAACCTTCACTTATTTGCAAGTTTATTTACATTTATATTATTGATTAGAAAACTTGCATATAGGTTGTTATTTACAATAGAGAAAATTGCCTAAAACTCCCACTTGGTAATAAGAGCTTAAAATCGGCAAAGATTTTATAATTCCGCATTTATAGCGATAACCCAATTCACCCCCCCTCTTGGGTATAGAGATTTCTTGTCGCTATTGCTTGTAGGTACTTTCAACTTTGTGGGCGAAGAATAGAGTTCTATGGGGTTTTCTAGGACGTTTATCCAGTTTCATATATCAGTTTTTCTATGTATTAAATTAATTATATGATGTTGTAAAAGTTTTATGTACAATGTATGTATCATATTGGTTCACTTCTAATAAGGAGTATATGGTCCACTACAAGAAAATTCAGAATTAGCGACGGAAATTAGCGACGGAAAAATCCGTTTCAACATTTCGAAACGGAATAGCGACGGAATTGAAATGGATTACAATATTAGCTACGGAATTTAACGACGGGACAAAATTCCGTAACTAATAGTGGCGGGAATGAATTAGCGGGAAAAAAAGCGACGGAATAGCGACGGATTTTTGAATCCGTCTCTATTTTTAGTGACGGAATTTTGAATCCGTCTCTATTTTTAGCGACGGAATTTTGAATCCGTCTCTATTTAGCGACGGAATTTTGAATCCGTCTCTAATTAGCGACGGAATTAAAATTCCGTCTCTATATTTAGCGACGGAAAATATTTCCGTCTCTATATTTAGCGACGGAAAATATTTCTGTCTCTATTAATAGCGACGGATATTTCCGTCTCTATTTCACAGTTTTCTTGTAGTGGTCACTGATGTTGCGTTAAGGCTGAGGTGAGGAGATGCCGATCCCGTAATTCCTCCGGTACCTTAGTAATTTTTAGGTGTGAATATATATTTTTACTGGTTATGAAAAACACATAATACATAAATTATTTTTACTTGTTTAGGTTTCATCCTAACTTAGCTTGAGTTTTATGATATCTTAAGTTTGTATTCAAACTTTTATGGTTGTATAATTACATCACTGTGATGTTTTTATTTATGAATGAATTTCATCTTTAAAAAAAAAATCATGAGCATTGAGTTTTTTTTTTTTTTTTTTTTAATATTTAAAAGTAGATTTAGTGGTATGGGGTTTTACCATCTATCTTAAGTTAGGCCATATGCAACTCTATTATAAAGTTTTAACCTAGCCACAAACCTTGAATCATTTAATATATCTGTACTTGATTAACCAAAGAGATCAATACACTCATGAAATGCATGAAATTAATAATAATGATGAAGATGAAGACACCATGAGATCAAAATGTGTTATGCTTCCATTTATTAATTAATAAATTAATGAAGATTTTGTTACCTAAAAAAAATTAAGAGTAAACTAATTAAAAATAAAGAGTGCACTCATCTTTCTTCTAATTTGGTATTAACCCAATTAATCAAAAGACCTAACTCCACTGCCAAAGTTGAAGCTAATGTTACCTACTATTATTACACACATAAAGTAAAGTTAAATCATTCTATTTTCTAAGCACATAACACATAAAAATGGTATGATTTTAGCTCAAAATCCACCAACAAATTGACCCTTTAACAAGGGAACTAAATAATTGACCTAGACTAGACATTCATCTTTTATAAAAAATTTTAATATATATATATATAAGTCAAATTAATTTATATGTGTTATTTATCAATAATTTTTTTCTCAATAACTTATCTCAACCCAACTGATAATGGATTGATATCATGGTTTTAGTGCTCTTGCTCTTGGATTCTAGTCAATGTTTTAACTTTTTGTCAATAAAAAGAAAGTGCAAAAAGATAAATATATAAATATATTTCTTTGAAATCGTTGGAAATCCCGCCGTCAAATCATTCCACCTTCCGGGCTTAAGCGGAATAGGTAAAACCTCCGACCCTTACAAGAAACACACTCCTTTGATTCGAATCTAGGATTTAAATATAAGATCATGAACCTTATACCACCAAATCACGCCAGTTGAGGACTGATAATGCATATATACATATATAATATGATGTGGAGACAAGGCCTAACTCAATATTCAAGCCTAATGTTGCTGCCTACCATCACTTCAATGGGTTATCTTACTTATCTACCCATTATTGTTACTTGATGAGTTTATCAATTAATGTTGTCCAATCCACTTAATGAAAGTGGCAACATAACCTCAAGAGTAAAACATATTTTCCCCTTGAAGTTCAAACTATTCTAGGTTAATGATTTTCATCTCTTAATTTGAGTTTCATCTCATCTAGTAATTTGCCATCACTTTCATAGATGACTTACTTATCTAATAATTTTTTTCTACTTTCATATATATAGATATATGGACTCCATCCTGCTTGTGAATTTTATCTATTTTAATAAAGATTAAGATATTAATATTTTATATTACTCATTGAGATTAATAAATATATTATGATATCCTTATTTCCATCTAAAAGACTGATTATTACATAAGAGTGTTTGGATGTCCATTTCTTGAACAGTGGAGGTTCAATTATTTTTTGATCATTTCTAAACAAAGAGTCTCAATGTCCATTCAAATAAATTTGAAGTATCTCAACATCATTTTTCTCTTTATTATTATTATTTTTTAATAATGATATGATTTCACCCAAAAACACACTCTAGACATAAAAAAATAATAATAAATAAAAATCGAAAAAAAAAATCATTTTTATGCCTAAGGTGTAGCTTTGTTTTTTTAATTCATGTTATGGTGATAGGAGGAGGTTGTTGTCTTTAAGGGGCGTGACTTGGTGGTGTATGGTTGTGGATCTTACCTTAAGATATTGGGTTCGAATTCAGGGAGTACGTTTCTTGTAAGAGTCTGGGACAGCCGAAGATTTTATATGCTTCGCTTAAGCCCGAAATGGATGGTTCGGCGGTGTTTCAACGATTTCAATAACAAAAGTGTGGCTTTATTTTTTTTAATTCATGTTATGGTACTAGGAGGAGGTTGTTGCCCCATTAGTAGACCCTCACAAATTTTATAAATTCCCTCATCTCACCCTGGATTTTAAGCATGTTCTAAAGATGTGTATAATTAATTGGTGTTTTAGTTCAAAACACATCTTTAAGAAAAAGTATCAAAATTATTAACTGGCCCTAGATTCTAGAACGAGCTGGTATTGATTTTTATTTAATTATTTATTTTTTAAAGTTGAGAGTAACCTTCATCATGAATTTGACATTGTAAACCATCACTATTAAAATAAACAAACCTTAGAAAATGTATTAATAAATATCATTTTCACAAACTTTGCTTGAGATTAATTTGGAACATACATATACATATATATACATATATAGTCGCGTAGCAAAAACATTATTTTAGTAAGGGTAAAATTTATTTTTCATAAAAAGTGTTAGATATTCTTCAATTTAATGAGGGTGTAGGATTCAGGATCTCATCTTGAGGTCTTGGGTTCGAATCCAGTGAGTGTGTTTCTTGTAAGAGTCTGAGACAGCCGAGAGTTTTACCTGCTCCGCTTAAACTCGGAAGAGGTGGTTTGGCGGCGGAGTTTCCAACGATTCAAAAAAAAAAAATCAAAATGATGTCCCCAATGGACGTGACATGGTGGTGTATGGCTCAGGATCTCACTTTGAGATCATGGGTTCGAATCCATGTAGTACGTTTCTTGTAAGAGTTTGGTACAGTCGGGATTTTACTTGCTCCGCTTAAGCCCATAAGTGGTGGTTTGGCGGCGGGGTTTCCAATGATTTCAAAAAAGAAAAATCAAAATGATCTCATTAATAAATCGGATTTTTTTTTATTAATTTATATGATAAAGTTTATTAACGGAGGCGACTGTCCAACACTGAAGTTTCTCATAAAAGAATACAAGACTCAAGTTAGGACGACGTCTAACAATATAAAAAAAAAAAAAAGATTTGGCATGTTCTAAATTCAATTATCCGAATCTTACCATTATATAACTGATTTTAAAAATTTCAAAAGACTTTTAATTAGAAATATAAGTAAGTTAGAGGTTAAAGCCAAAGCATAAAAACTTTGATCCCTAAAATTTTGTCGACAATGACATTTTGATATCTCTAAATTTTTAGACGTCGGATATTAGGGTGGTAAGGAGTATTGAACTAGAAGTATAAACTAATTAAAAAATTATAGAACAAACGCTAAAGTATAAACTAACTTATAAGCTCTTTAGGGTGTTTGGTTAGATATAGAATATAAGTTGTGAAATTATAAATAAGTGTATATAAAATAATTAAATACATATAAATTTATTTAAATGGAGAATAAAATTATAAATTCCCTTTTATTAATTTATGCGTTTGGCGCAGCATTTGAGGGCCCCATACCTTGAAATTTTTTAAAATGAAATAATCAATGTTAAATAGGTTACTTAAACCACTAAGCTACACTTTTTTGAAATATTTTACATAGATTTTATTTATTTTTTAATATTTTTGTAAGTATCTACTAAGTGGAAAATGAACAGTCTCACATGGCGGACAAGACAGTGTTCAAAGCCCTAATTTTCTTCATATCAATTTTTAATCTTAATGTTTTTTAATAGCATTTTCTTTGTCTCTTATGCTTGTCCTCTCTTTTTTCTTCCAAATATTTTTTTCAAACAATATCTATTTTTTGGGGAACATTTTTATGTTTGAGTTTTTTGGCTTACTTGATTGATAGAGATGCATAAATCATTCAAAAGACTACAAAGGAAGAAAGCAATTTGTCTTCAATTTTAAGCCACATTTTGCAAATGGGAATTTTTTATAATTTTTTTTTTAAAAAAAGCAGTACAGAAAAAAATAAATCTATCTAAAGTCTAAACCCGTGCAAACGAGATTTAAATAAAAAAATCTTTGTTTTTTTTTAAAAAATAAAATAAAATAAAAGAGTGTGTAAATTTAAATATATTTTTAAGACACTATCTCCCCCAATACTTGAACACGAGTTATAAGCTTTTTTAAAATACTTGAAAACCAACGCAATTACTCCTGTAGGACTAAATAAATCTAAATTTGAATTGGTCTGAATCGATCTAAATGCATCTGTCTTATTGTGATTTTTTTAATGTCTCATTATAAATATCTGAAAATTAGTAATTTAAAACTTATTTACTTTAAACTTATATTTATTGCATAATAATAAAATGTATTTAAATATCATGTAACTAAGTGCTAAAAATACTTTCAAATTAAATAAGTTGAAAAAAATAATATTTTCAAATTAAATAATTTGATAAAATAAAATGAGCTTGTTTAATCATTTATAAAAAAAAATTATTTTTCACTTTTTAATTTAATCAGCTATGAAAAATATTTAAATAAAAAAAAATTATATATACACACTATAAGAATTCGGTTTTTTAACGTTGTCAAATGTCGACGAGGAATATTTTTGCGTCCAAACAAAGCAATGCAGAAAAAGGATGGTCGATGAAAGATTTTAATGTTTATCGTCATCAAAACTCATAATAGACGACGTAGAAATTATACAATTCAACATTGATAAGAATATTAACGACTATTTTTTTATTATAATAAATCTTAAAACGCCTAATTTGTCCTTCCCAATAACTATATTTTGGGGACATTTTAAGCATCGTAAAAAATCAAAAAACATTATAAACAATCATTTAACTCATTTTTCAAGACCACAAAATCATTTACTCTTCTCACTCTCTCAATTTCTCAAATCTCATATATTAAATTAATTTATTCCCTTATTATCTCAATCTCTTCATTATAATGACAACGAATTTGATGATGTTTTTGATGATTCTAACAATGGTTTTGATGATCATAACAATGAATTGTATGATCCTAACAATGTCATTGACGATCCTTCCAATGTAATTAAAAAATGTGTTGCATCAATGAGGATAAAATGACTTAATTATTACAGAGACGTATCATTACTTTTATCTTGTTGCTTTTGTTTTGGATCCACGGTTTAAAATTGAAGATTTGAAAAATATTTTACAAAATTATTATCCTTTATTAGGCGAAAGAACTGTGATTGTGGCTTTAATTATTGATAATGATAGGAGAACTTTACTTGATTTATATAATGATTATGTTAGTAGATATAATAATCAAATAATTGATACTACAGAATCTATGAATACACCAACTGAACAATCTAAAATTCATGCTGGTAGAAGTTAGTTAATGCAGCGAAGTAAAAAATCAAAGTCCCCCAATATCACCACTACTAATTTAGAAATTAGTGCATATCTAGCGATAAATTTTAAGTTTGCTCAAAGTGCTTTAGTAGGTGAGCACTTTCTTATCCTTGAATGATGGCAAAAACATCAATGATTATTTTCAGTCTTGACCGTGATTGTAAGGGAGGTATTAGTGACATCAGTCTCAACTGTATCTGTAAAGCAGACATTTAGTATTGGCAGTAATATTCTTAATGACATAATATCAAGGTTGAAACTATGGACGTTAGAAGCTTAAACGTGTCTTGACGATTGGTGTAGGGTAGAACGTCGTGAACAAGAAAATAAATCGGAAACTTTTAAAAATTTGTATGATAACACGGACACAACTTGAACCGAATGCTCAAGAACCGGACCGCCTTCCGAAGATGGTGATGAATAAAATGTTAATGGGGTAAATTATTAAAAATAAAATGTAACAGAACTACGTGAGCTTTGATTCATCTACGCCCAAAGAGGATACGTAGCCAGCTTATATAAGTGCAAACTCTTTTTTTTTCAAAACAATAAATAAATTATCAATGTCTACTTTTAGTTTTACTCTTTAGTAAATTTTAAATTTTTTATTATTTTTATAATAATTTAAATTAATTTATTAACGCTTTAGTAAATCTTTAATTTTTTATTATTTTTATAATAATTTAATTTATTTAAAAAAAGGTTTCGAACCTTAAATCGAACCAAACTGCACGATTCAGTCGTTTTAAGGTTTGGTTTTGTTCGAACCGCAATCATCAAACCTTAAACTGAATCGATCTGTACGGTTTAGCCGATTAAGGTTTGGTTGAGGTTCGATAAAAGTGTAACAGAACCGTTGGTTTAGGTTCGGTTGCGGTTTGGCCAAAGCCAAAATAGTAACCAAACCATTGGTCTACGATTCAGTTACAGTTCGGCCAAAGCGAACCATCAACCGCATGGTTCGGTTACGATTTTGAA
The DNA here is from genome assembly GCA_019454045.1 of Zanthoxylum bungeanum. Classification (NCBI taxonomy): domain Eukaryota; kingdom Viridiplantae; phylum Streptophyta; class Magnoliopsida; order Sapindales; family Rutaceae; genus Zanthoxylum; species Zanthoxylum bungeanum. Next base: position 70,110 of record SKCR01035236.1, read on the forward strand.
CTGTAACCGAGGGTGTGCATGTCCAGATATACGAATCGATATTTGTCTGTTGGCCTTCACTTGACGAGCAACCTCCAAATCTCTAATATCACCCCGAGATCGTTTAATTATGAGGGTTGGGTCAACGGCCTGAGCAGGTGGCTGAGAGGTGGAACCTGCCACACTACCGATAGGCGATAGATGGAATAAGTCTCTTGCGTTGTCTGGGATCCATCTAGAAAAAATAACTGATCATTTACGTTAAATCTGTAAAAAAAAAAATAGCAATACACTTAAGTGCCTCAAATGAGGAACTGTTTAGGCACTACAGTGCTCCATTTGTGCCTCAAATGGGGCGCTTGGTAATGCCTCATGAGGCATTTTGGTGCCTCAAATGAGGCATTGTTTGTCTGATTAAGGCAAACATCCAAACATTTGGTGTGCCATTGTATGCAAACAAGACAATCCGACGATTATGCTTATAAATCAATTCAATAACTTCTTGTAGGACACTGTAAAAATCTATAGTATTGTCACAATTGTCTCATGGAATTTTAATCTCACAATTTTATGTTGAGCGTGAAATAACCCTTCAACCTAGTTATTGTATCATCTCTAATACATCTTCTTATATTTGATGCATACCCATCGAGAAATTTTACTATTTTCAACTACTCACATATTGATTTTCTTTCAGCCAAAGTTAGGATGTAAGAAGCATGTGGTTTGACATATCCTTTATGAGTTGATCGCAAGTGTAGATCTTTGCAAATTTTCATATCCTGCATGTCCAAACGCATATTTTCAGTGTTTTTTATCTTCCCCGAAATGTTCAACAAGGTGCCAACCAAATTTTTGTATATGTTTTTCTCAATATGTATCACATTTAGATTATGTCGCAGACTCAAACTCCCTCAATACTCTAGCTCAAAGAAAATGCTTTTTCCCGTCCAATTCAACTTTCCAGGTCAACGTCTGCGATTGACATCTTTATTATTAGGATACTTCCCGGACGTGGTATCTGTGAGTATCTGATATTGACAAAGTATGTAAAATCCAGATAAATTATTGGGCATGTGATGAACACTAAAAAGTGCACATTTATTAAAAGAAAAATTAATCATTTTACACTTATAGTTTCATTAATCCCCGTAATTTAACACATTTTTTAAATAACAATTAAATTTATATTTTATCTATTTTATTGTGATTTTTATTTATTGTGTAGGTAAAATACTATTTGGGAAGCTCAACAGGGAAAATTGATATGAAATATGAACTCCATGACTCAGAAATCGTAAAAGAGCGTGACAGCTATATTCAAATCGGACTTGAAAAATATTTATTGTGTTTAGATTTGCAACAAAATGAGCTTATAATATATTAAACTACACATGCATTTATTATTATTATTATTATTATTATTATTATTATTATTATATTATTATTATTATTATTATTATTATATATACAAAATAAAAAAGACAAAAGAATAGAAAACAAAACAAAAAAAAAGTCAAAAGAATAAAAAATAATAATAATAATTTGCAATTGCTTTCCACATTTCGATGGAAAATAATTGCAAGCTCAACTTGCAATAGAGGTGTTCAGCACCTTATTTAGGCAGTAAAAATTTCCACAGTTCTCTCTTAAAACTTTGTGAGATGAGCTATTGTGTGTATTTTTTCTTTTGTAAATTATTTTTCTTTCATTAATAAAATTATGAGTGTTTATTTTTATATATTGTTCTGCTAATTTGTATCATGATGGGGTAAAATGTGAAGCTAGTGGTATGAAAATATATGTGATTTTTATTTATATTATATTTTATAAATTGTGATAATTTCCCAAATAAAATTCATACTCTTTACAGTTTATTGAGGACTATTGACTAGTTGTAGACAGTTCCCGATTGACACACATAATACTTGAATCTCATAAATGAGAGAGAGTGGACTATTAAAGATCTGGATTAATTATAAACAATACGATTCCGCCTATAGGGATGGTTTTATATATTTGGCATAATTGAGTACCTAACAGGACTTGTTATAGACAAATGTTATCACCGCTTTTATAATTTGTTTTATATGTTTTGACATATTTAGTATCTTGGCAGGACTAATTATCGACATGACGAATTACATGTGTTGACATAATTAATACCTGATAATTATGAAATAAATTGATTGGGAAGTAATTATAATTTATATTTTAGAAAAAATTATTTATATTTGAAATATCAAGAGTAGATTCCCTAAACCTAGTATTTTATTTTATTATTTTTATTTTATTAGTTGAATTATTATTTTATCATATTAAATTTATTCTCTATGGATCGACCCCGAACTTATCGGGTTATTTTATTACTTCAACACTCTTATAATTAAGAGTAAAGAACCACTTTGTGAGTTTGTCAGCATGCTTCTAGGTTCTGGACGACAGATAAATAATTTACTTATCCTCTATGGATGACTAAGGTCTAAGAATCTTCTGTGGCCCATATATCTAATCTTTTTCCACAAACATTGTGAAGATGTATCACCCGCACAAATTGGACATGCCATATAACCCTTAGTACTCCACCCAGATAGAGAACCATAAGCCGGAAAGTCATAATAGTTCACGGTAACACCGCGGGCATTTGAAAATACTGCTCAGTAACTTCATCATAAGTAGTTACACCGATATTCCAGAATGTATGTTACTCTTCAATCAACGGCCTCAAGTAAACATCAATATCTTTACCGGGGAAACGTGGATCTGGTCTAAGTAATGACAAGAACATGAAAGGGTATTTTATACACTTCTACAGTGATAAGTTATAAGGTACAATTACAATAGAACTCATGATGTAAGAGTTATACATGTTTCCAAAATGATTAAAACCATCAGATGTGAGGCCTAACCTGACATTACAGGGGTCATCGGCAAAATGCGGGTACATATTATCAAAGTCGTTTCACTCAGTTGCATCAACATGGTGTCTAAGAATGCCCCCATCACCAATTTTTTTATCACGTTGTCTTCTCATGTTAGATGTGGTATGACATGACTCTTTGTACTCTAAGTGTCAATGGAAAATAACACAACGCCTTCTGAACCATATTCTTCCCAGTACCACAGATTTTATACCTATTTTCTTCACATATTAGACAATTCTCAAGTAATTCATATTCTGTACAAAATAATACACAATCATACTTACCGGCATGTTTCGATTCATATATATGTGACCACTGGTATGTTGTGTCTATTTGTTCGATAATAGTTAAGTATGAGATCAGTTAGTGATTTTTTTAAGAATAAATTATACCCATATATTTGTAATAAATAACCTATAACCTAGCGGGGACTAATACAAAATCTACCCTAAATTCCAACCATTACTTCTTAACAACAACGAACTTGCAATTTGTAATGTGAAATCGAGACTTCTAACATCAAAATAATGAGTTATAAAATATTTAATACGAGTCTTTGATTTTTTTTTTCCATGTTGCAATCTTGTGTGTGTGGATAAAAAATTATTACTGAAGATATAGCACAAATAGTGCCGATCCTGATATTTTTGGGGTTCAATTTGGACTGTTTAATTGGAAATCGGTAGCAAATCACTTCAAGAGCGATTTGCGATTAACCGGAAATAATCAGGAACTAATAGAAAATTAACCAAGAAGGGTGAATTTGATATTTTATATAATAGAGAATAAGTTTTCTTAAATTATCTCTCAAAATTCTCCAAAATCAACTAAAAATCATTCATTAATGATTTAAAATTATTAAACAATTTAATAGTGTAACATCCCCAATTCGGGCAATATTACCGGCAGGGGATAGACCGTACTAATCTCATAAGCCTCTGACTCTGATAACTACTATTCAATTACTAATACTATTTTCTTTATTTAAATATTTATATCTATATATATGGGACCGTGGCCCAAACTTACAACTCAACATACAAACTTAACTCCAACAGCTTTATACACAAAGACATATGTTCTTACAATGATTACACATAACTCAAATACTAGTACATGACTTTACTTGACTCTGACTGACTCCAATTAGGACTTTTACTCTTTGACTTAGACTGGTGGACTCCAAACCCTAGTGACTGCAACAGTATCCGTCCTCCCGAGCTCGTCCTCCGAGAGTACCTGCAACCATAGAAAACTGGGAGTGGGGGGTTAGATCGTCGTACGATCTAAGTGAGTGGACTATAAAACTAAAAAGCTGCAATAAAATCATTTGGGTCTGAAATCAAAGTTCCAGAAATAACATTATATAAAAACTTTTTATTTCTACAAACCTCATATGTAAATCTCTTTTATAAAACTTTTTTTTTTTTTTTTTCTGAAATCTGCTTTTGAAAAATGTTTCTAAAAATCTGATAGCTGAAAATATTTTCTTGAAAATCTGTTATCTGAAAACTGGTATGTATATGAAAAACTTGACGTATGAGGGCGTTACGTATCGACGTCCCCCCATACACCTATCTGGAGCCAGGAATGCAAAACCATGATTTTGGGGCGTTATGTATCGACGTCCCCCAAAGCATGTCACTCATGTCCCTGAAACTGATGGTCTTGGGGCGTTACGTATCGCTGTCCCCCAAGGCCGGTCCTGAGTTTTTGGGTGCCCGGTGCGAAAGCTCAAAATGTGCCATTTTTTATTACGAAAACATATGTTTAAAAAAAATAATATTTAACGATGGCTGAAACCCAGTTGAAGCTGAGGGGCTAGGCCATCACGCCCAAATTATATTACTTGAGAAAATATACAAAGGGGGCATAGTACCTAAACCCCGACAATAAAAAATACAATCATATACAACCAGTGGGGATTGAGGAACAAAAGGGCGGGGTGAGTGGGGGAATTGGAAAAAAGATTGGCATTTAGGGTTTATGGGACCGAGAAAGTGGTCCCTGTTAATAAGAATTTTTTTTACAAGGTTGATGGAACCGAAGAGAGTATTTATCTGTGCATAAAACTTGGGCCCCTTTAATTTGTTGTTAACCTTGGGCCGATTCTTCCTCCGAAATTTGGGGTCCATTTATATATATATATATATATATAATATATATATATATATATATATATAAATGGACCGGCGTAATCACACGCGTATAACGCAAGCGCACATATCGTTCAAGTAGTATAAAAAGTATCGATCCCACGAGGACTTAATACCTAATCTATTAATTTTATGAGGTCAAATGATTACTAGTATCTAACAGGTTGATTAATTGATTGGGAATGTTGATGATTTTAAATTTAAAAACAACTAAATAAAATTGCGCAAAAGGAGGTTGAGGAAAATTCAAATTTATAAAACTATCCAGTGTTGTGATTTCTTCCAATATCATTTTAAATATGAAGTGGTTATTTCATGTTTGTGTAATATATCGGTTTACTAACCTGGAATACGAAATTATGCGAAAGCCTCTGTCGATGGTCAGACGCAAATACCCAGTTTAACCCAATTGAACCATATGTCTATGTCAACCAAATTACCTGGATTTATTAAGTTTAAGTTCCAATTATGGCTACCCCCGCCCGACAGGTATATGTCTATCCTGTAAGGAAATCTATTAAACGGTTATCTATCCTCAAGGAATATCGTGAGCTATTAAGTCTAATGTTGAAACCTAAAATTCCTTTGTCAAGTTTATTTTAAATTTACCAGATCAATCTTTAAAAAGAGTGGGCCAGAACAAACCTGATTGTAGGACTTTGGCTGCAGTTTTATTCCCGCTGAAGTGTCCGCTATATGGTGATGAATGACAGTGTTGCAAAACATTGTTGACCTCCTCCTATGGAACACACCTTCTCAATAATTGATTAGCACAACATTTGAACATGTACGACTCATCCCAAACATAGTGCTTGACTTCCTTGAAGAACTTCTTTCGTTGCTGAGTTGTCCATTCCAACGACCATTTTCCTGATACAATGAAGTTGACATAGTCAGCATACCAAGGGACATCCTGATGTTTCATGGCAAATAGTTGTTCATCTGGAAAAGTTTCTTTGATTGACAATTCTTTGCCATCTGTTTCTCCATTCTCGAGCCTCGATAGATGATCTGCCACTTGGTTTTCTGTCCCTTTACTGTCTTGAATTTCCATGTCAAATTCTTGCAGAAGAAGTATCCAACGGATCAATCTGGGTTTGGCATCTTTCTTTGCGATCAGATATTTGATTGCTGAATGATCTGTGTAGACCACCACTTTGGGACCCAGCAGATATGAGCAGAATTTGTCAAAAGCGTACACAACTGCGAGAAACTCTTTTTCAGTGGTTGTGTAGTTGAGTTGAGCTTCATTCAAAGTTCTGCTGGAGTAGTAAATGGTGTGGAAAATCTTTGCATTGCATTGTCCCAAAACTGCACCTACAGCAAAATCATTAGCATCGCACATCACCTCAAATGGAAGGGTCCAGTCTGGTGCTACAATGATGGGAGCAGAGACCAGCTTATGTTTTAAGATCTCAAAAGCTTCATGGAATTCTTTGGTGAAGTTGAAAGGCACATCCTTCTCCAGAAGATTGCAAAAAGGTTTTTCAATTTTGGAAAAGTCTTTGATAAATCTCCTGTAAAAACCTGCATGTCCGAGAAAGCTCTGAATCCCTTTGACTGATGTCGGCGGAGGTAGTTTTTCAATTGTCTCGATCTTTGCTTTGTCTACCTGGATTCCCTTTTGTGAGATCCGGTGTCCAAGAACAATGCCTTCCTGCACCATGAAATGGCATTTCTCCCAGTTGAGTACCAGGTTGGTATCTTCACATCTTTGTAACACATGTTCCAAATTTTGCAAACAGTGGTCAAAAGAGTCTCCAAACACAGAAAAATCATCCATGAATACCTCTATACTCTTCTTCAGCATGTCTGAGAAGATGGCCATCATGCAACGTTGAAAGGTGGCAGGGGCATTACATAATCCAAATGGCATCTTGCGGAATGCAAAAGTACCATACGGACATGTAAAAGTGGTTTTCTCCTGATCTTCTAGGGCGATAGTAATCTGATTGTACCCTGAATATCCATCCAGAAAGTAATAGAACTCATGTCCCGCTAGTCTGTCCAGCATTTGATCAATGAATGGCAGCGAAAAATGGTCATTTCTCATGGCTTTGTTTAGCTTTTGGTAGTCCATGCATACTCTTCATCCAGTCATCGTTCTTGTTGGAATCAGCTCGTTCTTTTCATTGGTGACAACAGTAATTCCTCCTTTCTTCGGTACACACTGCATAGGGCTCACCCAAGTGCTGTATGAGATGGGTTATATGATGCCAGCATCCAACCATTTGATGATTTCTTTCTTCACGACCTCCTTCATGATTGGATTGAGTCTCCGTTGATGCTCCACTGTGGGTTTGTACTCATCGTTCATCATAATCTTGTGCATGCAAAATGATGGACTAATGACTCGAATGTCTGCTATAGTCCAGTTAATGGCTCTCTTGTGCTCTCGTAATACTCTCAACAACTTTTCTTCCTGCTCCAATGTTAGTGAAGAAGAAATAACAGGTAATTCAGAAAAGTTTCCAAGAAATGCATACCTGAGATGGCTCGGAAGTAACTTCAGCTCCAGCTGTGGTGGTTCTTCAATTGAAGGCTTGATTCAATCTTTCTTCGGAAGTTCCAGATTTTCAACTTGTGGTGTTGACTTGAAACGGAATGGCTTGTCAAGGTAGTTGATACATTCCAGGATTTCAGCATCTAGCTCGCTGTCAGTCATGTTGGTGATGCAAGCTTCAAGTTTGTCTGTGGGAGTTGTATCAGTATCCTGAACGATACTATCAACAACATCAATTCTGAAACATTCTTCTTCCTTTTCATCGCTCGGGAATTTCATGGCTTTGAAAACATTAAAAGTAACTTCTTGGTCTTGAACTTTCATGGTCAGTTCTCTTTTTTGTACATCAATAACAGTTCGTCATGTCACCAAGAATGGTATTCTAATGATGATAGATACATCTTTGTCTTCTTCCATGTCAAGGATAATGAAATCTGCTGGGAGAATGAGTTTGTCGACTTTGACCAGCACATCTTCAACAACACCTCTTGGAAATGCGAGGCGTTCGATCAGCAAGTTACAGAGAGACTGAGGTAGGCATTGCTTCTCCAATTTGCAGTTTCCTGTAAATAGAAAAAGGCATCAAGTTAACAGTAGCACCTAAATCACATAAAGCCTTACCGATGTAATGTTCTCCAATGGTGCATGGGACGGTAAAACTGCCAGGATCTTTCAACTTCGGGGGAAGTTTCCTTTGACATAGTTGGGCATTTCTTCCAAGGCTTCTGCAAATGAGATGTTGATGTGCAGCTTTTTGAAAACCTCCAAGAAACGAGCAAACTGATTGTCCAGTTTGTTTTTCTGAAGACGCTGAGGAAAATGTGGAGGTGAAGTGATCTGTTCTTTTTCTTTTTCTGTTGCTTCTTTTTCCTCCATCTGTCGAACTGCATCTTTTGGAACTTCTTCGACTGTTGCTTTGATTCCAACATCTTTGTTGATTTCATTACCAATTTTCAAAGTAATGGCTTGACATTGCTCCTTCCCTCGGTTCCTTGGATTTGGTTTTGTGTTGCTGGGGAGATTTCCTGGCGGTCTGTAACTCTGAGCATTGGCCAGTTGTCCAATTTGATTCTCCAGTGCTTTGATAGAAGCATATTGTCTTTGAAACATAGCATCATATGTTGCTTGTTGCTTTTTGAACATCTCTGCAATCCATTCTTTCATTTCTGGTTCTTTTTCAAACTCCTGGCTTTTATTCTGTTGCTGGAATCCATGTGGTGGAAAATTCTTTTGCCCTGAATTGTTGCTCCATGAAAAATTGGGATGATTTCTCCACCCTGGGTTGTAGGTGTTGGAATATGGATTGTTCCCCTGTCTGTTGAAATTGTTGACATAATTCACCGTCTCTTCAAGTTGGTTTGGTTCTGGTGCTCCTCCATATGGTGAACTTGTGGCTCCAATGTTTATTTGAGTGCTGAGAGTCTCCATGGATTTACATATCGAATCCAGCTTGGCGTTGACTGCTGTATTGGCTCCAACTTCATAAATTCATGCAATTCTTTGGATCATGCTCATTTATGTTGGCCACAAGGAATTGTTGTTGGCCATTTCTTCGATTAGGTCCCAGGCTTGATCTTCTCCTTTTGCCATCAAAGCTCCTCCAGTAGCAGCATCAATTGTGGTTCTCATCAGTCCAGAAAGTCCATTATAGAAAGTTTGGACTTGAAGCCATTTTGGAATCTCATGGTGATGACATTTCCGGAGCAAATCTTTGTACCTTTCCCAAGCTTCGTACAGAGTCTCCGAGTTAAGTTGTACAAAAGATGTGATGTCATTCCTCAGCTTTTCAGTTCTGGCTGGTGGAAAGTACTTTGCAAGAAATTTGGTGGCTAAAGTGTTCCAAGTTGTGATGGAACCTGTTGGTAGTGAATGTAGCCAAGCTTTAGCTCTGTCCTTCAAGGAGTATGGAAAAACTCACAGTCTCATTGCTTCTTCAGCTTCTCAGTTGTAATTGAAAGTGCCACAAACTTCCAGAAAGTTGCTGATGTGGGTATTAATATCTTAAGTTGCTTTCCCCCCAAACTGCACTGACTGTTGAATCATATGAATGCATGTTTTGATGTCACACGCATTTGCTGGTAAAGGAGGAAGTACAATATAGGAAATGAAGCCGTCGACCACCAGAATGGTTCTGTCTCGAATGGGTATTGGTTGTGCAACTTCCAGAGGTTCAGGTTCCATGTTAACTAAAGCTTCTTGGCCTTCACGCCTTTCCCTTCTCAATTGTCTGATGGTTCTTTCAATTTCTGGGTCAAGCGGTCGGAGTTCAAAGCTTCGGGTTCGTCTCATGTAGTTTCTGAGAACTTGAAACATAAGAAAACAATAATAATAAGAAATTAGATACAAGTAAAGGTATCTAACCTCAAAACTAATAGTGAAAGATAAATAAGTCCCCGGCAACGGTGCCAAAAACTTGACCGGCGTAATCACACGCGTATAACGCAAGCCCACATATCGTTCAAGTAGTATAAAAAGTATCGATCCCACGAGGACTTAATACCTAATCTATTAATTTTATGAGGTCAAATGATTACTAGTATCTAACAGGTTGATTAATTGGTTGGGAATGTTGATGATTTTAAATTTAAAAACAAGTAAATAAAATTGCGTAAAAATACGTTGAGGAAAATTCAAATTTATAAAACTATCCAGTGTTGTGATTTCTTCCAATATCATTTTAAATATGAAGTGGTTATTTCATGTTTGTGTAATATATCGGTTTACTAACCTGTAATACGAAATTATGCGAAAGCCTCTGTCGATGGTCAGACGCAAATACCAAGTTTAACCCAATTGAACCATATGTCTATGTCACCAAATTACTTGGATTCATTAAGTTTAAGTTCCAATTATGGCTACCCCCGCCCGACAGGTATATGTCTATCATGTAATGAAATCTATTAAAGGGTTATCTATCCTCAAGGAATATCGTGAGCTATTAAGTCTAATGCTGAAACCTAAAATTTCTTTGTCAAGTTTATTTTAGATTTACCAGATCAATCTTATTAATGGCCAATTAATAAGACGCATTAAGCTTAAGACTTAATAAGTAAACATTTAAATTACCCAAACTACAAAATAACCTCTTATAAACTGGTGATATTAGAACTCATCACAACCCTAGATAAATAACTTAGTTACGACTCATAACTAGGGCTAGTAAAAAAAACTTAAAAGTAAAAGACATAAAATAAAATGCTGAAAAGTAAATGCGGTAAAGTAAATACTGAAAAGTAAAATTACAAAAATAAAATGCTAGGGTTAAATGATCCACTTTTACTACTACTATTTTAGATATCTCCTTTAATATAATATATTAACTTGTGAAGGTATTACCAACCAGCCATATAGGCGGTAGCCTGATTAAGTCAAATTAATTCCAACTAGCCATTAAGGCGGTAATAATATTTGTCCATAATCCAGCCATATAGGCGGTAAATTACCAACCGACCAACCAGCGGTATCCTTACTTAGTCAAATTATAATCAATTTAATATCAATTACCAACCGGCCAATATAGCGGTATTCTCATTAAGTCAAATTTTAAATAGTGAATATATTATAATTAGGGAGATTAATCTAAATAGTAGTAATAAAAGTTTTACCTTTCACCATATCATGGGGAAGTTACCCCATCATAGATGAATAATAAAGACTGAAAAAGTAAAGAAAGTAAATTATTATTACATAACGTAATTAAAATTAATTACAAAATTGAAATTTAAAGAAAACTAGATATAAAACTCCCTATTTACATCAGATAATTCAGAGAAAAAGGTACATCTGAAACTGAAACCTCGAGCTGAATTTATAGGCGTTGAGGGGGTCTCCGTGTTGCGACGCACAAGTTTCATGTGTCGCGACGCGACACGTGTCAGTTTCTGGTTGGTCCGTCGAGATTCCTATCCAATGACGTGGCGATGTGGATGATTAACTCAATAATTGAGCCGACGTGGCAGTATTGTGGCGGTGACGTGGTGATGATGTGGCGACACGTGGTGATAGTGATTGTCGGCACCGTAGGATTGCGACACGTGGCGCGTTGTGATTGGCTGATGATGACGTGGCGACGACGTGGCGAGTTGA
>SKCR01035237.1:0-82737 GCA_019454045.1 Zanthoxylum bungeanum
CAGCACATATTGATTTTTTCATCAATTTCGACTTTGAAAACCTCATAACTATAAAATCTTGTAAAGAGAAAAATTGTAGATATTTGAGTATTCTTTCATCTGGATTTAGAATTGCCTTAATTCAATATCAGAGTAAAATATTATGGCTAAAATTAGAAAATTACGCAAGGTTGAAATTTCCGAAATTATACAATATTATAACGTCCTTTTAAGTTTCTGACCTCCAAAATTCAAATATCACTTCTATTTTTCTAGTTATGCATCCAAATTATTATTTCATCTACATAAAAAATAAAAATCACAATAAAAATATATAAAACATAAATTTAATTATTATTTCACAAATGTGCTAAATTAAGGAGATTAATGAAACTACAAGTGTAAAATGATTAATTTTCTTCTTAATAAGTGTAAACTTTTTAGTGTTCATCACACCCACCAACCAGCTTATTACTAGTCCATAGTAATTTAAACGAAAACTAAAAAGATAAATTCTTATCCAAGTTAGTAATGTATTATCACAATATTCACATGTCTTATTGAAAAGAGAATAATATTTTTGTCCTAAAGTTATATCAGAATTCACACATGTTGGCAATGACATTTTATTTATATACAAAAATATTTCTTTTTATAATAATATATCTTTAACCCTTGTAACGAGCTTTGGGCCAGTGACTCCCAAACCAGTTAGATTTAGGGAACTATGGGTTAAGACACCCCTACGAACTTAATTGCTCGGATCTCAGATGTTAAAAAAAGAAGTGTCTGATTTCCTTAAGCTTTCTCTTTATCCCATGTAACGAGCTTTGGGCCAGTGACTCTCAGACCAGTTGGCATTAGGGCACTAAATGTTAAAACACACATATAGACTAAATTGCTCGAGTTAAAGAGGGTACAAAATCAAACTTATTCACACATTTTTTTACAAACTCAAGCTCAACTGTTTGACGCGAACAATTACTACTTGCTGAGGCAAGATGTCCGGTTACTAAGTAAGCTTGATTATTATTAATATCATTTTTTTAAAACTAACTTAAGTCCTATCGTTTTACTTGAATAATCACGGTTTGCTAAGGGAAGATGTCCGATTTTTAAGTAAAAGATTGGTTAGTTTTTTTTAATAAAAACATAAATTCCACCGCCTTTAGGTGTCATCTCTAACAAACTAGAGAATTGAATATTAAAAAAATTTCACTTACAACTCACGATCATATGTTACCGTGTATGTTGATAATATCTGTCAAATGAGCATATGGAAATCAAAATTATGGAGAATTCATAAATTTGAATGATTCAAAAAGAAATGAACAAAAATAACATGTTGCAAATTACATTGAGATGCGTTTCAGGATCGAAAACTCCTTACACCGCCATCTCAGAACAACAATTCCACTTGGTTAGTTAAAAATTTATTGTTGTTTTGTATGTAGTTTTTTGAATGAAAACAAAAAATTAAATCAACAGCAAATAAATTTTTTTTTTTTTTACTCACAAAACAACAATTTTTTTTTTTAAAACAACAAAACAAAAATAAAACATTTTTTTTACAAAAAGAAAATATATAAAAACGAAAATTATCTAGTCAATTATCCCCTTCCCCAATCAAATTGAGATATTTTCCCCAATGTGTGAATAAGAAGAAGTAGAGTTTAGAAGACATCACCTGTTAGTGTGGAATTGACAATCGAATTTACGACTATTTAAAAGAAAAAAGTTACAGATTAAGATTCAAGTCCACTTACGCTTCTAGCCACGAACGTTATTAGACCAATTCAACTTGGAAAGAATGTGGTCGATTTTTGGTTCAGAAGCTAAGAGTTGGCCAATTAATTCATAAGATTTTCTTGAAGTTAGGACGATATCTTTTATCGATTTCGAAATTAACCCAAGTCTTTTGGAATCCTCAAGAAATCCTAAAAGAAAATCGAAAAAATGATCAACATTAAGTTGTCCAATGAGTTTTGGGTGAATGTTCAAGTTCACACATGACGCAACTATGAATATTTCTTCCAACGTGCCCAACCCACCTGGTAAAGCAATAAAACCCGTCAGCATGATTAATCATTTCAGTAAATCTTTCAGACATACATGAGACGCTGTATTATTATCCATTTTTTTCCGATGAGGTGTCTATTTGGCAATATTTTTGGAATAATCCCCAAAACTTGACTGTCACCTTCGTGCATGGTATTTGAAACACAATCCATCAATCCAAGATCGCCACCGCTATATACTAAGTGCATGTTTCTTTATGCTATAATTCTACCCAATTATTTTGCAGCCTCAATAAATCCTGGATTAGTTCTAGAGCTAGATCCATAAAATACATAGATATTAGTGACTCGTCGTCTTGAAATTTTCTCAATTTTTGCTCTCTTTTTTATTTGGATGTGTCGAATAGAGAAATGATGAGTTGTATTTATAGATCCTGAAAAAGGGCGAGTAATAAAGGCACTAGTATCTACAAAATGACAATTGTCAGATGTGTTGGGGCAGTTATGGAACCCCTCGGGTTGGATCGGTGTCTCGCACAGTGGAAATGGGTCTAACCCGTGGATATAAAGTATGGGTGTAATTTTAAATAATTTAATAAAATACTATATTCTATTACGAGTGTATAGGAAAATACCGGGGCTGAATCGAAGTCCGGAAACTCCAGAGCGAAGCAAAATAAATTTAGCACGCGTAGCGCTACAGTGCGCGCAGCACTGTAGCACCCAACTTAATTTTTTTTGTTTCTTTTTACTTTCCAATGAGCTGAATGAATTAGGGTCTATTACCCTAATATCTTTCGGTCTTCCTTAAACACTTCAAAAACACCCAAAATTAATTTTTAATATCAAAACCAATATCAACACATGTTATAGAAGAAAAATCAAGTTTTTCAAAATAAAAAATATTTTTATAAAAACATAAATTTATTCTAAATATGTACTTGCGTAAATTTTGAATCCAATACACAAACCAAATTAGAATCTCAATAAGAAATATCTCGTGAACAATTCTAGGTCACCCAAATGTGGTCAAGTGATTCTAGAATGGTATGTTAGTGTCCTACACATGCCCAAGGTCTCTAAACAAGATTTGTGTGTGAATATATCAAGTAAAGTTTGCGGAATAACTTACATTGATCGGTTGAGAATTTCAAAAATTCTTTGAATGGATGAAGCTCCAAGCTTTATATTGAGTTCCAAACTCTTGGGTGAGTTTCCCTATCACCTTGTTTGACTCCCAAAGTGCTAGCTTTGATAAAAAAAAAATGAAGCAAAATTCTTCCTCCAAGAGTGAAGCAATTCGACCAAGAGAGGGAAGAGAGAAGAAGGTAAATAGTAACTTCTAAAGTTGACTTGGTTGGTGTGTTTTTGGTTGTTGTGTGTATTTAAAGTCCAACCATAAATGTTGCCAACTATTTCCATCAAGGGTCAAGTTGATCTAAGTGGTGGGTCCCACCCAATTGAATTCCAAATTCAAGTTGGCTTACACAACACACTTTGGGCCCGGGTAATTAAACAAATTTTCCGTCGCTAAATAATTAAATCCAATTTAATTAATTAATAATGCCTCGCAAAATTATTACGAAAGTCGCTTAAGAATTAATTCCAAATTAATTCGTTCGCTTGAATTAAAATCCAATTTTAATTTCGTATTGAAATCCAATTTCAAATAATATATCCGATATATTATTTTAGCCCAAATAAATAAATTAAATAGAAAAATATAATTTAACTATTAAATTTATTTTACCGATTAATTCCAAATTAATCGCGTTCTCTCTTCTAGACGAATTTAATCCCAGATAAATTATTCACGCAATTAATCCCAGATGAATTTTTTCTCTCATAATTAATCCCAGATTATTTTTGTTCGAGTCAAATGTCATTGGTGAATCTTTGGGAAGCGACCCAAGAGATCCATGGATATGTTGGCAGTTAATGCGGTCATCAGACTATCCGAACACGTGTGTACCCCGTACCACGTTCTCACCGATTTACAAGACATGGTTGGCTTCTAGCAAAGCACCATGCCTACCTAATTCTCCAGAAATATTCAACGAGGAATATATAATCTGTATCAGGCGTAGTATACTATGTATTGCGTAATATGATCCAGTATCAGATGTCACAAGCTAGGCCTAGAGCTGGAATTGTGTCTGCCCCGTACGAAGTATATATCGGATCCCGCGTAACTAGTCTCTATAATAGGTTAATCATGACTTAGTCATATTATCCCGATAGCTGCAACATTTAAGAGTACTAGCATCGTATCTTGTGTGACCATCATCTCCATATGACTGAAATGATACTCCCATCTTGACATCACACCCAATACAATACGATTCTCAGTAAACCCAGCAGAGGCGTACACAGAACCTGTTAAAGCTCCGGACAATCAAAACCAAAGCAAACTGATTGTCGCAAGTACTAGCGATGCAAGTCTCAGGTTAAAGATCACAGAAACCTACCCTGATTCGGATTCCCATAGACACATAGTCATAATACCAATGAGACTTTGATGGGTCTATCCAGAACGAAGCTGTTCCCGGTCCAACGGCTAACAGAACCTCCTATCACACTTGCATAAGTATCCAATACTTAAATATATGAGAACTATTCCGTTAAGCTTCCATAACGCGCACAAGTGTAATACTAGTCTATTCCGCATTATCGATGTCCAGTCTCGATATTACTATGACTATGGATATTTAATGATTAAACCGTTCGTGGATTAATACTGTCTCATATCTTATTAATCCGGTTTACACATATGGACTTTTATCATTTATATATATCCAAGTAATCTAATTACAAAATGATAAAATAACAATTTCCTTTGTCACATAGTTAATTTGTACAAAAATACCGTGTCTTTTACAAATAGTGATGCTATGGGTCATAATTGTCCAACAATCTCCCACTTGGCCTATAGCCAATCACTCAAGTGTTTAACACATAAACTATGTACTGGTCGCTCAAAAATTTGCTGAGATATAGCTTTCGTCAGCAAATCTGCAAGGTTATCATCTGATGCGATTTTTTTCGATCTTGACATCGCCACGATGCATGATCTCATGAATCATATGAAACCATCGAAGTACATGCTTGGATCAATGATGAGACCGTGGTTCCTTAGCCTGTGCTATAGCCTAGCTCAGCTGCTAACAGAACTTTTCCTAATCCAATTAGGAATTTATAGATCCAAAATGCTTCTTTTGCTGCCTCAGCCGTAACAATGTATTCCTCTTTTATTGTTAAATCGGTAACAGTATCTTGCTTGGAAGATTTCCAGCTCACTGCTCCGCTATTCAAATAAAATATGTACCCTGATTGCGACTTACAGTTGTCTTTATCGGTTTGGAAACTTACATCTGTGAACCCATTCACCTCAAGTTCTCATTCCCCATAGACCAAGAAAGCATCCTTAGTTCGTCTAAGATACTTAAGGATGTTCTTAACAGCAATCCAGTGACCATCACCTGGATCGGCCTGATTACGTATATATGCTCAAAGTATGCGAGACATCAGGTCTCGTACATGTTGTCAATGTACGAGCTCTGGGAGAGTGCCAAAAACTTTTAAATCTATCTCAGTAGATCCTTATTCTCAGAATAAAGGTTGCTTCTCCCAGGTCATTCATGGAGAATTTTAACGAAAGCCAAGCTTTCACCGATTGTAGCATGGGAATGTCATTTCCAATAAGCAATACATCATCAACGTATAGGACAACGAATGTCAATATGATCCCACTAACCTTCTTATATACACAAGAATCATCTTCATTTTGAATGAAACCATATCCTTTTATGATCTCATCAAAATGCTGGTTCCAAGAACGCGATGCTTGCTTCAATCCATAAATGGATCGGTTTAACTTGCAAATATTGTTTGGATGTTTTGGCACGAAAAAATCGTCAGGGTGTTGCATATAAACATCCTCCAAAAGGTTTTCGTTAAGGAAAGAGTTTTGACGTCCATCTGCCATATTTCATAATTGAATATGCAGCAATAGCAAGCATTACCTGAATGGATTTAATCATGGCAATGGGTGAAAAAGTTTCATCGTAATTGACACCATGTCGTTGATGATACCCATTCTCTACAAGCTTAGCTTTGTACGTTTTTATGTTGCCATCCATGTTTGTCTTCTTTTGAAGACCCATTTACAACCAATAGGCACAATGCCTTCTGGTGCATCAACCGGTGTCCAAACTTGATTGGTATACATGGAATCCATTTCAGACTTCATGACATCTTGCCATAAAGCGGAGTCGATACCTTGTATCGCTTCCTCATACGGAGCCATTTCATCTTCCTCAATAAAATTAATATATACATGAGGTGAGATTAGAAACCCATACCTCTCAGGTTGTTTTTCTGACTCTCTCCAACCTACGCGATTCTTGTGTATTAGAAGATTGTAGAACAGTCTCATCCCTGATGAACTGTTCGTGTTCCGTGAGGGGGTCGGTGCCAGGAACATTATCACTCCGATTTTCATCGAGTTCTACTTTCCTCCCACTTATCAGTGTATTTATGAATTCCTTTTCGAGGAAAACCGCATGGAGAGCAAGAAATACCTTGTTCTCTCGTGGGTTGTAGAAGTAATATCCTTTGGTTTCCCTATGATAACCTACAAATAGACACTTATCCGATTTGGGTTCTAGTTTGATACCATCCAAACGTTTAACATATGCACAACATCCCCAAATCTTCAGGAATGAGAAACCCAATTTCTTTCCTGTCCATATTTCATATGGAGTCTATCCAACAACTTTGACGGAACCTTATTCAAAATAAGTATTGCACTGTTTAATGCGTATCCCCAGAAGGAAATTGGTAGCTCAGTGCGACTTATCATTGACCTTACCATGTCCAAAAAAGTTCGGTTTCTCCGTTCGGACACACCGTTCAATTGAGGTGTTCCGGGAGGAGTCCACTGTGAAAGAATACCATATTCTTTCAAGTAATCAAGAAACTCATTGCTTAAGTATTCTCCACCACGGTCCGACCGTAATGTTTTAATACTTTTTCCGGTCTATTTTTCTATTTCATATCGAAACTCTTTGAATTTCTCAAAAGTTTCTGACTTGTGTCTCATAAGATACATATAACCATAACACGATGCATCATCCGTAAAGGTTATGAAGCATTCATATCCACCTCTATCCTGGTTAGACATGAGCCCACATACCTCACTATGAATGAGGGCTAACAGCTTAGTGGCACATACACCCTTACCACTAAAAGGTGTTTTAGGCATTTTGACTAATAAACAGGATTCGGAGACGTCATATGAATTAGGATCAAATCCGTCCAAGTATCCACTCTTTGAAAGTATGGATTTACGAGTCTTGTTAATGTGCCCCAGACGACAATGCCACAGATAAGATGCGCCTCGCGCTTCTTGCCCTTCAGAAGATCTGGCTCTGCTTCTTTCAGCATTGCCATTAACTCTCTAAGATGGTTCATCATGTTATAGTTTATGACGAACCTGCCCCAGCAATCGGGCAGATATTGTAAGATCAAATCTATGGAAATATCGATCTCGAAGGTTATGCCCAGCTGACCTAGCTGTTCGATGTCAGCAATCATCTGCGACACGTAGTGCTCGACATACGTACCCTCTGACATACGCGAGCGAAATAGCTTCTTCTGCAAATCATACTTTTGAGATCTAAGATTAGATTTGTGAAGGTCCTTCAATTTCCACATCATGTTATAAGGATCCAATCCTGTGTTTTGACGACGAAATTGAGGAGTCATTGCAGCAAGCATGACAGATTGAGAAATAAAGTTATTATCACGATGAGTCTTCCAAAGCTCATGCTCTACTAACTGCTCAGGTCTGGGCTCAAGCCCGGGAGGTCTCTCTATGACATAGAGTAACTTCTCGGCTCCTAGGACTATCTTGAGATTCATCTCCCAATCTGGAAAATTGGATCCGTAAAGATATTGTCACCCATGATGATGTCCCTAACGCTAATATTTCCAGCCATCTCGATTGTAATAGTCCAACTATCCAATCAAAGATATCAGGTACACACAAAATGTAATGGTTATTATAGTCCAACTATATAAACAACTACAAGTGGAGTAGTGTCTTGTACAGTCTAACTGTTCAAAGAAAGCAATAAAATAATATTAGTCCAACTAATATATTTATAACAATGATAAATAAAATAAAAGAGCGCTCATTGGCAAGTATTAAGAAAATTGCAAATTTAATACTAGTTTCCCACTATTTTTCGGCGAGCCACTAGCCCTCTGTTGAGTACTCGGGAAACCCAGTTTTCTAGTGGGCTAGGATCCCCTTAAATAACACACAACCTTAACTTTGGCCAACAATGTTGGGTTTCTAAGGTCAAACCATGATCATTTCAAGCATAAATCATGTGAATACGGAAAGAAGTATAACGAAAATATACTCACTTTGATCGGTTATAGGATGTGTAGAAAATAAAATTTTTGCTCTCTTTGAAGTTGTTCCAAGCTCCTCCAAAGTTTTGTATCAAGCTCCAAGCTTTGATTTAAGGATTCCAAACTCTTGGGAAAGGTTTCCCTATCACATTTGTATGATTCTTTTTGTGCTAGCAATGGAGAAATATGCAACAAAATTCCCCTTGTTCTTCCTTGTGACTCTGGCCAAGCCAAGATTTTGGGAGAGGGAGAGTGCTTTGGGCGTGAATGAGAAGAGAGGAGAGAGTGAGTGACTTGAGTGAAAAAGTTGTATATGATTTTCTAAAAATCAAAAATGTCAAATACCAAAATCATATTTGGTAAAAAGTCATTCAAGTCAATCAAGTTGGGTGTAAAATAAGTTATCACCAACTCACCAAATTCCATCACCAAAAAGTGATAAGAATGACAAGTGATGTGACTTGTGGGCCCCACTTGAATTCAAAATCCGAGTGGGCCCGCAAACGCATCCCGGGCTCGGGTTCGTTAATTCCGAATTAACGAATTTTCCGTTGCGACGTAATTAAATCAAATTTAATTAAATAATTATGCCTAGCAAAATTACTATTAAAGTCGCTCGTGAATTAATTCTAAATTAATTCGTTCGCCCGAATTAAAATCCAATTTTAATTCTGTTATGAAATCTAATTTCATTTAATATATCAAATATATTATTTTATCGATTAATTCTGAATTAATCGTTCTCTCTCTTCTAATTAAATTTTATCTCAGATAAATTCTTACCGTAATTAATCATAGATTAATTTTCTCTCTCTTATAATTAATCTTAGATTAATTATTTCGAGTCATACATCATCAGTGAATCTTCGGGAGCGACCCATGGATCTATGGATATGTTGGTAGTAAATCCGGTCGTCGGACTATCTGAACACGTGCGTACCTCGTACCACGTTCTTACCGATTTATAAGATATTGTTGGCTTCTAGCAAAGCGCCGTGCCTACCCAATTCTCCAGAAATATTCTTTAAGGAATATATAATCTATAACAGGCGTAATATACGTAGTATTGCGTATTACGATCCAGCATCAGATGTCACATGCAAGGCCTGGGGCTGGAATAGTGTCTGCCCCGTACGAAGCATATATCGGATCACAAGCAACTAGTCTCTATAATCGGATAATCATGACCTTGTCATATTATCCCGATAGTTGCAACATAATAGAGAACCATTTTTGTATCCCTGCGTGATCATCATCTCCATATGACTGAAGTGATACTTCCGTCTTGACATCACACCCAATACACTACGATTCTCAATAAACCCAGAAAAGGCGTACACAGAACCTGTTAAAGTCCTGGACGACCAAAACCAAAGCGTATTGATTGTCGCAAGTACAAGCGATGCAAGTCTTAGGTTAAGACCAAATACACCTACCCTGATTCAGATTCCCATAGACACATAATCATACTACCAATGGGATTCCGAGGGGTCTATCCAGAGCGAAGCTGTTTCCGTACCATCGGTGAACACAACCTCCTATCGCACTTACATAAGTATCAAATACTTAAATATATGAGAACTATGTTGTTACGCTTCCGTAACACGCACAAGTGCAATACTAGTTTATTCTGCATTATCGATGTCCAGTCTCGATAATACTACGACTAGGGATATTTAATGATTAAACCTTTGTGGATTGATATTGTCTCATATCTTATAATCCGGAACTAATTATAAGGACTTTTATCATTTATATATTCAAGTAATCTAATTACAAAATGATAAAATAGCAATTTCCATTGTCACATAGTTAATTTGTACAAAAACCACAATGTCTTTTACAAATAGTGATGCTATGGGTCATAATTGTCCAACAATCTCCCACTTGGCCTATATCCAGTCACTCAAGCATCTAACACTTGAACTATTTACATGTCGCTCAAACTTTTGCTGAGGAATAGCTTTCGTCAGCGGATCTGCAATGTTGTCATTTGATGCGACCTTCTCGATCTTCACATCGCCACGATGTATGATCTCACGAATCAGATGGAAACGTCGAAGAACATTCTTGGATCGTTGATGAGACCGCGGTTCCTTAGCCTGCGCTATAGCCCCGTTATTGTCACAATATAATGGAACGGGCTCAGCTGCTAACGGAACTACTCCTAATCCAATTAGGAATTTACGGATCCAAACTGCCTCTTTTGCTACTTTAGGTGCATCAATATACTCCGCTTCTGTTGTTGAATCGGCAACAGTCTCTTGCTTGGAAGATTTCCAGCTTACTGCTCCGTTGTTCAAACAAAATATATACCCAGATTGCGACTTGCAATCGTCTTTATCGGTTTGGAAACTTGCATCGGTATACCCAGTTACCTCAAGTTCTCTATCTCCATAGATTAAGAAAGCATAATTAGTTTGTCTAAGATACTTAATGATATTCTTAACCGCCATCCAGTGACCATCACCTGGATCGGCCTGATAGCGACTACACATGCTTAAAGCATATGAGACATCAGGTCGCGTGCATATCATGGTATACATGATCGATCCGACTGCCGAAGCGAACGGGATCCGACTCATGTTGTCTCTCTCATCTTGAGTTGTAGGACACATGTCCTTAGATAGAGTGACATCATGTGACACTGGCAACAGTCCCCTCTTAGACTGTTCCATGTTGAATCTCTTCAACACTTTGTCAATATATGTGCTCTGGGAGAGTCCAAGCAGCTTTCTAGATCTATCCCAGTAGATCATTATTCCCAGAATTAAGGCTGCTTCTCACAGATCCTTCATGGAGAATTTTAATGAAAGCCAAGCTTTCACTGATTGTAGCATGGGAATGTCATTGCTAATAAGCAATACATCATCAACGTAAAGGACAATGAATGTCAGTGCTCTCCTACTAACCTTCTTATATACACAAGGATCATCCTCGTTTTTGAATGAAATCATATTCTTTTATGATCTCATCAAAACGTTGGTTCCAAGAACGCGATGCTTGCTTTATTCTATAAATGGATCGATTTAACTTGCAAACCTTATTCGCATATT
The DNA here is from genome assembly GCA_019454045.1 of Zanthoxylum bungeanum. NCBI lineage: Eukaryota > Viridiplantae > Streptophyta > Magnoliopsida > Sapindales > Rutaceae > Zanthoxylum > Zanthoxylum bungeanum. Next base: position 11,474 of record SKCR01035237.1, read on the forward strand.
TTGGTATGAAAAAACCGTCAGGCTGTTGCATATAAACATCCTCCAAAAGGTTTCCGTTAAGGAAAGCGGTTTTGATGTCCATCTGCCATATCTCGTAATCGAAATATGCAGCAACAACAAGCACAATCCGAATGGATTTAATCATGGCAACAAGTGAAAAAGTTTCGTCGTAATCGACACCATGTCGTTGACGATACCCTTTCGCTACAAGCCTAACTTTGTACGTTTGTATGTTGCCATCCATGTCGGTCTTCTTCTTGAAGACCCATTTGCAACCAATAGGCTTTATGCCTTCGGGTGCATCAACCAGTGTCCAAACTTGGTTGGTGTACATGGAATCCATTTCGGACTTCATGGAATATTTCCATAAACCAGAGTCGATACCTGTATCGCTTCCTCATACGTAGCCAGCTCGTTATTTTCAATAAGATTAATATCTACATGAGGTAAGATCAGAAACCCATACCTCTCAGGTTGTTTTCTGACTCTCTCTGATCTATGCGGTTCTTGTGTATTCGAAGATTATGGTACAGTCTCATCCCTGATGAACTGTTCATGTTCCGTTAAGGATTCTGTACCATGAACAGTATCACTTCGATTTTCATCGAGTTCTACTTTCCTCCCACTGACCACTGCATTTAGGAATTCATTCTCAAGAAAAACCGCATGTAGAGCAACAAATACTTTGTTCTCTTGTGGGTTGTAGAAGTAATATCCTTTGGTTTCCCTAGGATAACCTACAAATAGGCATTTATCCGATTTGGGTTCAAGTTTGGTACCTTCCAAACGTTTAACGTATGCCCATCATCCCCAAATATTCAGGAATGAGAAACCCGGTTTCTTCCCTGTCCATATTTCATACGGAGTCTGTTGAACATACTTTGACGGAACCTTATTCAAAATAAGTATTGCACTGTTCAATGCATATCCTCATAAGGAAATATATAGGTCAGTGCGACTCATCATTGACCTTACCATGTCTAACAAAGTTCGGTTTCTCCGTTCGGACACACCGTTCAATTGAGGTGTTCCGGGAGGAGTCCACTATGAAAGAATACCATACTCTTTCAAGTAATCAAGAAACTCATTGCTTAAGTATTCTCCACCACGGTCTGACCGTAATGTTTAATACTTTTACCGGTCTGTTTTTCTACTTCGTGTTGAAACTCTTTGAATTTCTCAAAGGTTTTCGACTTGTGTCTCATAAGATACACATAACCATAACGTGATGCATCATCCGTAAAAGGTTACGAAGTATTCATATCCACCTCTAGCTTGGCTAGACATGGGCCCACATACGTCACTATAAACGAAGGCTAACAGTTCAGTGGCACGTGCACCTTTATCGCTAAAAGGTGTTTTAGGCATTTTGCCTAATAAAGAAGATTCACAGACGTCATATGAATTTGGATCAAATCCATACAAGTACCCACTCTTCGAAAGTGTGGATATGCGAGTCTTGTTAATGTGTCCTAGACGACAATGCCACATATAAGTTTCATTTTTGTTACTTAATTTAAGCTTTTTGTTTGTTACATTATATGTTTGAGATTGATTTATATTCAAAATATAAAGACCATTATTCACATCAGCACTGCATATCTCCATATCATTTTTATACATAAAACACCCAGTGTTTCTAAAAACAAAAGTATAGCCACATTTGGCCAATAAAGATACAAATATAATATTCCTAGTCAAACTAGGTACATAATAACAGTCTGAAAGATTTAGTACATTCCCCGATGGTAGTTCCAAAATATAAGTCCCAACGGCCAAAATGGCGACTCTAGTCCCATTTCCAACGCGGAGGTCAATCTCTCCTGAAGCCAGTCTCCTGCTAATCCGTAGATCCTGCACATCAGTACATATATGAGTACCACAATCAGAATCAAAAATCCAATTTTTAAAACTAGAAGTAGACATGTTTATTTCTATAACAAACATACCTGAAGCCGGTGCCTTGCCCGCTTTGATTTCCTTCATGTGCGCCTTGTACTCATGGCAGTCACGCTTCCAGTGACCCCGTTTGCCACATTACAAGCATACATCTTGGGATTTGTCCTTAGCCTTCCCAGAAGACTTTGACGATTTGGCCTTGCCCTTCTTCTTCTTCTTATTCTTTACACCTCCAGTCGCCATGGGCCAAGCCCTCGGAGACTGAGATGTTGAAGCGAAGTGCGCCTCGCTCTTTTTGCCCTTTATTAGCTATTTTTCTGCTTCACGCAACATTGCCATCAGCTCTCCAAGAGTATGGTCTTGGTTCATCATATTGTAGTTCATGATGAACCCGCTCTAGCTGTCAGGAAGAGACTGCAAGATCAAATCTATAGAATTCTCAGCCTCAAAGGTTATGCCTAGCTGACCCAACTGTTCAATGTCAGCAATCATCTGTGACACATGGTGCTCAACAGATGTACCTTATGACATTTGAAAGCGAAAGAGCTTCTTCTGTAATTCATACCTTTGCGATCTAAGGTTAGATCGATGAAGGTCCTTCAATTTGCCATCATATTGCCCTTCTTATAAGAGTTTGGGATAATTGGAGATTTTATCTACTCCACTTAAATCTGAGTCGAATGATTTAATAACGAGATTTCCAAAAGGAAAATAGATTAGCACGATCATGAGATGAACACCTACAAACATTAAACTCCAATACAACTAATGTTTAATTGGATAGCTATCGATAAATATATAACAACCAGTGAATGAATAGATTAACACAATCATGAGATGAAAACCCCCACTTTACTATTTAAAAAATCAACAAAAATTAATAAATAAAGCATTTTAAATAGGAATGAGACTATTTAATATAAATTTATAACACAAAATTTAGTCATTGATCTTATGCATTCTAATAGTGAATGAATTGGATCAATAAATACTATAAGTTCTTTAAGATCAATGACTAAAATTTTGAATAGTCAAGTAAAAATATGAGCCAATCTAAGATATGGTGAATGAATTGGAGATAATAAATGCTAAGTCGCCCCCGCATTTTGATTTTATTTTCCAGAGTTTTGTTTTTATTTTTCGCTGGTCTGGCAAGGGGACGCCCGTGCCAGATTCAGTAGGGCTTCAAAAGGTTGATTCACTTCCCTTTTGAGCAAGTCCAAAGGATTATTCGGCTCGGGGCTGGATTTCGTTCCGCCGAGGCCGATATTTCTTTCCGGCTCGGGTCTGTTCTTGTACCGCTGAGACCGATGTTTCCTTCCGTCTCGGGTCTGCTCTTGTACCGCGGAGATCGATGTTTCTTTCCGGCTTGGGTCTTCTCTTGTACCGCCGAGACCGATGTTTCCTTCCGGCTCGGGTCTGCTCTTGTACTGCGGAGATCGATGTTTCTTTCCGGCTCGGGTCTTCTCTTGTACCGCCGAGACCGATGTTTCTTTCCGGCTCGGGTCTGCTCTTGTACCGTCGAAACGATATTTCCTTCCGGTTCGGGTCTGCTCTTGTACCGCCGAGACCGATGTTTCTTTCCGGCTCGGGTCTGCTCTTGTACCGCCGAGACCGATGTTTCTTTCCGGCTCGGGTCTGCTCTTGTACCGCCGAGACCGATGTTTCTTTCCGGCTCGGGTCTGCTCTTGTACCGTCGAGACCGATGTTTCTTTCCCGCTCGGGTCTGCTCTTGTACCGCCGAGACCGATGTTTCTTTCCGGCTCGGGTCTGCTCTTGTACCTCCGAGACCGATGTTTCTTTCCGGATCGGGTCTGCTCTTGTACCGCCGAGATCGATGTTTGTTTCAGCTCGTGGTCGGGTTACATCCCACCGAGTCAGCTTCTTTGGACTGTGGATGTAACATTCCCCCAGAGCCAAGTCTTTATTTTAGTTCGGGGTCGGTTAGGTCCCACCGAGTCGGCTTCTTTGGACTGGGGATGTAATATTCCCCCAGAGCCAAGTCTTTCTTCAGCTCAGGGTCGGGATACGTCCCAAGGAGAGACTTATCATCGGCATGGGATCGGAGCATCTCCCCCATGGACGACCCTCTATTGGTCTGGGGAAGTGACATTCCCCCAGAGCCAAATGTTCTTCTCAGCTCGGGGTCAGGTTACGTCCCACCGAGTCGATCGTCATCAGCATAAAGGGAAAGCATTTTCTCCATGGGTAGATATCGGGATCCTCGTTGACTGAACACATGAGGGTGGCAGGAAGGACCAGATTTGCAGCTAAGGCATTTTTCTCTGCGGTTCCTGGAGTGACCATCGACGGATTCATCGGCACACCATCTTTTTTTTATAGTTCCCGGCATCAACTCGCAAACTCAATGTTACCGAGAACTAGGGGACATATGTTGATGGTGTTTTCAGGACCTATGTTATTTAAGGAGTACGGCAGGGGTAAAAAGGGTAATTCCCTTCTCGGTCGAAATCATTAATGCCGATCCGAGCACATGAGTGTTATAAAGCCAACAGGTAGAGACCGAACACTTGATGATAGGTAACCCGACCACTTTGGTTCGGATGACCGAGCATTATCAGATCGGTATCAGCATTCTCAGCTCAAAAAACCATCATGACCGACCTCATGAAGACCGAGCATATGACGAGACGTGCTCCAGAAGATAAGATACCCTATCATTACGGATAATATGGCAAGTTATCATACTTTCATGGGGTAAACTAATAAGTCAGTGTCCTAGTAGGATAAAGGAAGTGAATGTAGTTTTTGACTAGGAATCCTTATGGGAAATGGAAATTGTTTCAACTAGGAAATTCTTGTAGGAGAAGGAATCTGATTTCTACACTATTATAAATAGAATGGTAGAGTGTGCGTAAGAGGTATCATAATCAATATCAATATCATTACCATCAGACTTGTAAACACAAGAGATATCAGAGAAGCATATCTCAATAATAAAGTATCACCCGTTCTGTGCCCGTGGACGTAGGTTAGATCTGATCCGCCGAACCACGTTAAATCTCTTTGTCGATTGGCGTATTTATCTGTATTTTGCTAAGTTTGCTTTTGGTTCCCCCATAACCGAACAAATTCACTATTGAGTGAGGATTGTCTCGGGAGTAAAAAACCCTTATTGCCCCTGAGACCAAAATCAGCTGTCAACATTTTTAATTAGAATGAAAAATCATTTTAAATCCCTATAAGATTTTTTTATCAAGACAAATATATATATATATATATATGTTGAATTCATTCAAGATTTTGTACCTACCCCAAATCAATTCGGATGCAATTTTTTTCTACTGCCTGTCACATGAGATTGCAGCCTTGATTAATACAACCATGATGTCACAAAACTAAAGGCTCTCCATGTGAACCAAGACAATTAAATGCTTCCGTTTCTGATCCCAATTTTATTACCCTCTCATTGACTTAATCAAATGTGCAAATTGATGGCATGCCTTCACTAATGACTCGGTCTAATTGCCATTAAATTCTAATTACAGATATAGTAAAACAAATGAAACATTAATGGAAACCCACCAAAAACAAAAACAAAAACAAAAAAAAAATCTAGTTTACTTTCATTGTCATTTCCCTAAAGAACCTCAATTCAAAAGAACACAAAATCTTCAACAATGCTTAATTCAATCTTAATCACCCAATTGGGTACTATCACTTTAATATCTTATTTGGATATATTTTTGTTACATATGTCTTCTGTTGTTGTCAAATGACATCATAAAAATTAAAGGATAAAATTATTTTTAAATCTATCTATTTAATCAATATTTAATATATTAAATTTTCACACATATTAATATTTATAATTCACTTTATTCAATATTTATAATACTTTGAATTTCCACACATCTCTATATGAACAACGCATTTTAATCAATATTTATGATACATTGAATTTCTACACATCTCGATACATAAAGTTCATTTTAATCATTATTTATGATATATTAAATTTATGCAAATCTTGATATCTAAAATGTACCATAGTTTTTACAAGATTCATGTATGTTTTTTTATGTTTTATGTATCTCATTATGATCATTGGTGTTCTAAAACGTATTAGGCGTTAGTCGGGCAGCAACCGAGCGCCTAACTCTTAGGGCACCGGTAGGTAGTTAAAATCTAATATTTTCCAACATCATAAATAATCAAAATCATGCAAATTCAATGAAAATATAATAAAGTTCAAAATCCAAAGTCAACCCATCGAAAATACTTTAATTAAGTTCAGAATTATATGCCAAACTCAAAATAAAAAAAAAAAAGGTAAAATTACTAAATCTTTTCTAATTATCATCTAATTCTTCTTCTCCATCCTTCAAGCACGTGTTCATCATCCGATTCAAACTCAATATCATTCTCTTTAGGGTCTTTATTAAAATCAAAATCTTATTCATCAAGTTCTCTGTATCCAGTATTTCTAACGCTTTTATTAGGTTGTAACATTTCATCTGCCCCAGATGCTTCTCCAACCATCTTCCAAGTAAGCCCCGAAAGGCCCGAACCGAGCTGTACTTCTTCATCAGCACCACCTTCAACAATTCATCATTGTACATTACTAGCATCTTTTGCGAGTAATACATCCAATTTCATATCTTTCTCCCTTTTGTGCTTATTCTTCAACTTGACATTAAAGGAAATAAAAATTAGATTGTTTAATCGATTCACATCTAGTCTATTTATTTTCTTCGTATGAATCTACATAAATAATTTAAATAAATCAATTAATATTAATAATTAAATTAATAAAATATTTAACTAATATTAAATACTTACCCCCATCAAAAGTCTACAATTAGAGGCAGTGGACGAAGAAGCCATGTCCTAAGAACGAACAACATAAGAATTAATTAGTAATTAAAATACTAACGATTAATTAATTATTAATTATTACCAAATAATAATTAACTATTAACTGTCATAAACCCTGAAATTTAAAACATTAATCAAATTAATTAATTACGTAACTACTAACATTTAATTAGTTATTAACTATTAACAATCATAAACCCTCAAATTTAAAATTAAAGTGAGTAAGTGGATCCAGGATTTTAGGTAAAATTAACAAAATATTGAATAATTGGATCTAGGGTTTTAGGTAAAATTATTTCTATAAATTATTATCATATTTTTTGTTGGGAAATAAAAAAAAAAGATTATCCTTTCCTTACCTTGAGCTCGTGCGAGAGAGAGAGAGAGCTTGTAAGCAATTTGATTGGTTGAGTGAGAGAGGGAGGAAGCAGAATGCGTAACGCGAGAGAAGAGGGTTGGTGTGAATTTTTTTTTAATATAACCCCAAAACGCAGTGCTTTGGGGGGTTTATTTCACCCTAAGACGCTGTGTTTTGGGGAGTTCGTGCACCCCGAAAATGTCGGGGGTTCCAATAAAAAAGGGTTGTCGCGCATGGCAGCCTTAGTCAGCCAATTAGCGGTGAAATCGGTTCTTAATCCCCGATTTCACACTCACTACTAAGTCGTGTGATTACCATCAACAACTAGGTGGTAATCGCCACAGCCATAAGCCACGTAACGAAAACGCGTCTCTTAGGTGGCATATTTTTGAACACATGCCTATAAAAAAAAAAGAATATTGAGATATATTGAAAATACACAGTAGAATTAATAGTGTTGACGATTGATTTTTATTCTAAGGGCAAATCGGTAAACTCACTCCTCGAAAAATTCTCTCTATACTGTGAATTTATTTTTTGGGGGAGCAAAGACAAACTTAGCAAAAGATGGAAAGCACACAGACAAGACAAATGGTTTAACGTGGTTCGGCGGAATGGATCCAACCCACGTCCACTGGCATAAGGGAAAAAGAAGCTTTTATAATGTGGTCGAGTATGACCGACCTGCCTATCTCTCGAGCTCGGCTGACCGATCTCTTACAAACTCACCTTACACTTAAGCTTTTTGCTCTCTATTACATGTGAAGAATAAAATAGAATTAGCCAACCTTTTACAATGAGTTCTCAACCCTTTTATATAATAGGGCAAATTCTACTGTTACACCAATCTCATGAAATCAATTGCGTGAATCTACCATTAATGTGATGGCTCTCTTCCCCAACTGCTCTGCCAAAAGTAGGTCTGCCATCTACATCTCTTTAAACCAAGCTACTATTGGCCACTGCCACACGCTACGTCCAACCTGTAATCTATCATCAATCATCTCTCATATGATAGCGTGTGATAGAAGATAAGCCGATGAGATGTTCTGGTCACGTCTGACCTCTTTGGAAGGTGCAAGTCCATATGCAGGACTTACGTCATTTTGACTCCACCATACGACTAACACCCCGACCCTACCAATTGGGCCGGGCAATTGAAACAACTGTCATCTTGCCCAACTGAGCTACCAGGTCAGGTTGGTCTTGAGGCCTTGCTCTACTTTGCTCTCCAAATATCTTCACTCATCGGGTCGGTCGACAAATGCGAACCGACCCCGACCTCTAAGTTGGACCTGACGTACATGTTCCTTCGGCTCGAGCTTTTGAACCTTGGAAATAGAAATCCCTTCTATGCCCTCACTAGAGATTCTGACTTCTGGAGGGGTGAAAACCACTATCAACATCTGTCCCTTAGTTCTCGGTATCAACGAGTAAATGAGTTGGTGTCGGAAACTATAAAAAGATGGTAGTGCATGAAGTCGGAAACTGATCTTGTGTCCTCGGGCTGATCATGCTCTTGACACACTACGATCCTGAAAGAGAATGATCTACAAAGACCTGTAAAACAAAACATAGGTCACGAGGGAAAGCTTCCCTCCTCGGGCTGTCACACAGCAAAAGGGCCTCAGAGGGATGTAACCCAGCCCCATTTTGATAATAATATATCGGCCAAAAGGGAATGATTCCTCCTTGTGCGACCAACATTTGGCCATAGGGGAGAAACTCCGACCACATGCCAAAGAATAAAATAAGGCATCGGTGGGACGTAACCGGACCCCGAGCCACAATAATTTCTTGGCCACAAGGGAGATGCTCCATTCTTGTGTCGCTGAACACTTGGCCATTGGGGTGAAACTCTGACCCTATACCAACGAAGATAATAAGGCCTCGGTGGGATATAACCCGATCCCGAGTCGATCTGACAAAGAGAGGCATTGGGGAAAAGATCGACCCCAAGCCATTTAAGTCGTTTGGTGGCAAAAGAATGAACCATCATTGTACTAATACACAAGAAAATGACCTCGGCGAAACGAATGCAGCCCCGAGCCAGTGAAATAATTTAGCCACAAGGGAATGATCCATTTTTGTGTCGATTTTTACACAATGAGATAACCAGAACTACGGGAGCATTTTCCCTCCCCGTTATCGGCCTACCCGAGGATACATAATGGGATAGCCAAAACTACGGTGGCATTTTCCCTCCCTGTTATCGGCCTACCCGAGATACACAACGGGATAGCCAGAACTACGGGGGCATTTTCCCTCACCGTTATCGGCCTACCCGAGATACACAATGGGATAGCCAGAACTACATGGGTATTTTCCCTCCCATTTATTGGCCTACCCGAGAATACATAATAGGATAGAAAAAACTATGGGGCATTTTCCCACCCCGTTATCGGCCTACTCGAAAGTACACAATGTGATAGCCAGAATTACGGGTGCATTTTCCCTCCCCGTTATCGGCCTACCCGAGATACACAATGGGATAACTAAAACTATGAGGGTATTTTCCCTCCCCGTTATCGGCATACCCGAGATACAAAATGAGATAGCCAGAACTACGAGGGTATTTTCCTTCCCCTTTATCGGCCTACCCGAGAATACACAATGGGATAGTCAAAACTACGGGGGCATTTTCCCTCTCTGTTATCGCCCTACTCGAGAATACACAATGGGATAGCCAGAACTACGGGGGCATTTTCCCTCCCTGTTATCGGCCAACCCGAGAATACACAATGAGATAGCCAGAACTACGGGGGCATTTTCCCTCATTGTTATTGGCCTACCCGACGTTACAAGATGTTAAGGACTTAACGGTACAAAATCAGACCCGAGCCAATGAACTAAAGGGGGCCTCGGCTGAACGAATGCAGACCCGATCCATGATATCACACATAATAAACAAACATGGATAAAATAGTTTTTATCTGAGAAGAGAAGAGTTTTACTCATATTCTTGGGATCAATTGCCTATCTTACAACTCTTTATGAGTCATCTCAAGGGAAGCTCTATTGAAGATATCCCCTTAGCACCTCAGCATTCCAGATACCCGTCCTGGCAATAGTCGCTAACAGCGCTAATCGGTCTTCGTAGTTACTTAATCTATGTACTCATTCTTTGATGCTTTCACACAACTCATTTCTTCCTCATCTTTGTTTCTACCCTTTCAACTTCTTTTATCTTATATTTTCTCATTTCTTCCATTCCTTTCCCCTTTCCTTAATTTTTTCTTTTCTTTTACTAATTTGTTTCCTTCCTCACTCTTTTTTCTTTCCATTTTTTTCTCTCCCAACCACTTTCTCAGCCCAGGGCTCATCGGAAAATGAAATATTTTTTCTTCTGTGAGCTCACCCGAAGGCTTTTTTCCTTTAGTTTTTTGTTGGGTTTTAATTTTAAATTAGATCCACTTATAAGTGGTGGTAGATTTCCAACCAAGTGTTGGGTGTTTTCTGTCTCTGTTTTTGCAGGAACAGTAATTCTTTTCATCGGTTTATAGAAGATCTATGGGTCAAATTGGTAGATCTAATATTGGATGTGAAGATTGTGAGAGCAATGATCGGTTCTTCCGGATATCTATATAGACTAATTGAATTACCGATTTTTCTTATATTAGATTATGTATAAACCGATGTAAAATTTTTTATGTTGATCCTGTGCAATATATTATTCCACTTCTAGTTGGAAATTTATATTCACCAATACTGTGTTGATGTGAGATGATCAGACCGTTTCGTAATTCCTCTTGTACCACAATAGATTTTAGATGTGAATTTATTTTTCTACCAGTTACGAGAAACATATAATGCACGGATCGTCTTATATTGTTAGGTTATATCTTAATTAAGTTTGAGTCTTAGGTTGTCCTTAATTATTTTGGAGCTGAATCTCGATTTTGTAATTGCGTTGTTCATGACGATGTATTATTTGGTTTTCTAATTTTATCTATACAATGTATTATATATTTTTTTTTTTAACAAACATAGGAAATGTTAACAAGTACCTTAAAGATACTCTCTAAGGATCTATTTTAGGAAACTTTTCACGAGAAAAATGAAAAAATAATTAATATTTTGATAATTTTTTACATTTTCTATAAAAATAATATGATAAATAACTCACCGCTATCTGAATCCCTTTATTTGACCATCTGAACTGGGTATCCGCCACGTGTAATCCACTCCCTGTTTTCAGATCTCATTGGACTATCATCATTACTTTAATAAATAAACCAACAAATCATTCAACGTAATTCCCCGGAATTGAAAATGTGACGAAGCTGACCCCCTCAATTCAATGAGGCTTCCATGCTGACACGTAATCACACGTCCCCATGTGCCTCTATTCCGCCGGCTATTTCCTCCGATCCCTGTGTCACTCTTTACAAATTCTTAGCAAAATTTTCTCCATTGCCCCTCTCTGTAAGTTAATTTCTCCCCTGTTTTATTGCCCTTAAAATTCGTTCTTTTTTTTGCTGCTGAAATTTCGGTAACAGATCATATATAGCTCTGTTTTCGCATCATTTGTGTTGAATCAATCTGTTCTTGAAAATCAAGATCTTGCTCTTTTTGATTTAATATTGCAGTTACCCTCTTCGTGATTAGTTGGTTACAGTTTAAAAGCTTTGATCTTTTTTATTTGCTATAATGTAGCAGAGCTGTTAAAATTAGGGCTCATTTTGTTGGTTTTAGGTGTGGGGGTGTTAGATTATTGATTTTATGAACTGGATTTGTGGTGAAATGGGAGGTTGTTTGGTTGATTGATTTGTGGAAATTGAGAATCTGATGAGACGCCGTGGGGCGGCAATTGCCCCAACAGAGCAAATGGATAAGGGAGCTGGGAAGAATCATCAATTTAGGCTCTGTTTTATATTAACATTGTCTGCTTTCTTTTGGATTTTGTTGTTGTACTTTCATTTTGTTGTGCTTGGAAGTAACACTGTTAGTGAATCTAACCGATTGGAAACCAGTGTCGTAGACTCAGAATCTCTTCCTGTCCATTTAACTGATGGTCATTTAGCAGAACCTCGTAAAAAGGCCACCGAGAGTAGCACTTTTCCTGAATCTAATGAATCACAATCCAAACCAATTATCCTGGAACCCACTGTTCGTGAGTCTACTGAATTGCAATCCAAACCCATTAGCCAGGAACCCTTTAAGCATGATAGTGCAAGTCACGAAAAGGAGAGTTTTCCATCTATGAGCACACCAAAAACAATAGAAAACAAGAGTGATCCTTGTGGGGGTAGGTATATTTATGTGCATGATCTTCCTTCTCGGTTTAATGAGGATATGCTTAAGGAATGCAGGAGCTTGAGTCTTTGGACCAATATGTGTAAGTTCATGACTAATGCAGGATTAGGGCCTCCGCTTGACAATGTTGAAGGAGTGTTTTCGAATACTGGATGGTATTCTACGAACCAGTTTGCGGTTGATGTGATATTCAATAACCGAATGAAGCAGTATGAGTGCTTGACACGTGATTCTTCAATTGCTGCAGCGATTTTTGTGCCATTTTATGCTGGGTTTGATATAGCAAGGTATCTTTGGGGATATAATATATCCACGAGAGATGGTGCCTCACTTGATTTGGTTGATTGGCTAATGAAGCGGCCTGAGTGGGGTATCATGCAAGGGAGGGATCACTTTTTGGTGGCAGGGAGGATAACTTGGGATTTCAGGAGACTAACAGATGACGAAAATGATTGGGGAAATAAGCTTCTGTTTTTACCAGCTGCAAAGAATATGTCCATGCTTGTGGTTGAATCTAGTCCATGGAATGCTAATGATTTTGGAATCCCTTATCCCACCTATTTCCATCCAGCAAGGGATGCTGATGTTTTTGATTGGCAAAATCGGATGAGGAAATTGGATAGGAAGTGGCTCTTCTCATTTGCCGGCGCTCCTCGTCCTGGAGACCCCAAGTCAATTAGGGGGAAAATCATTGATCAGTGTAGGAATTCAGAGGGCTGTAAGCTGTTGGAATGTGATTCTGGGGAAAGCAAGTGTCATTCTCCAAGTAGCATAATGCAGATGTTTCAGAGCTCCCTTTTCTGTCTGCAACCTCAAGGTGATTCATACACACGAAGATCTGCTTTCGACTCTATGTTGGCAGGTTGTATACCTGTCTTCTTTCATCCCGGCTCAGCTTACACACAATATACTTGGCATCTTCCAAAGAATTATTCTTCATACTCTGTTTTCATTCCAGAGGATGACATCCGTAAGAGGAATGTTAGCATAGAGGAAAGACTGAAACAAATTTCTTCCGAGCAGGTTTATAGCATGAGGGAGACTGTTATAAATCTCATTCCAAGGCTGATATATGCAGATCCTCGCTCAAAATTAGAGACTTTTAAGGATTCTTTTGATGTTGCTGTACAGTCAATCATTGACAAAGTAGCAAGTTTGAGGAGGAACATTCTTGAAGGTCGTACAGAATATGATTATTTTGTGGAGCAGAATAGTTGGAAATATGCCTTGCTAGATGAAGGACAGCGTTCAGTAGGAGCTCATGAGTGGGATCCATTCTTCTCGAAACCAAAGGACAATGAAGGTGATTCTGGTGGTTCATCGGCTGAAACTGTGAAAAATCCTCGGCAGAATGAGCAAAGCGCTCATTCATGATACAAGTTGATGATGTAGCTATTGAAGCTGAACTGATGAATAATACATGCAGATAGGCTCATTGTGAGATCATTGTAGAAACAACAATCAAGTTTCTTGGGGGTTCAGATCCTTGTTTTAGACCAATATATAGACACTTTTTCTGCTTCTAATAGAGTTTTTTCCCCTTCCAAATAGGACTCTTCTTACACTTTGCATTCTGAATTTTGCGTAGCAAATTCTTTGTGATGTGTTGTAGTTGAGAATCAATGTCTTTTATATCATCTTGTCCAAATTCTTTGTTTTAAACAATAAATAATTAATTATTTTTTAGCTTCATTGCTTGCATACATTTGTTAGCAATGGAACGAACCCTCTGTCATACGATGTGAACACTGCTGAAAGATATCTTCATATTAAAGGTTGTCAAGTTGTTTCAGATCTAGGTGCTCTCTAAGCAAGTTTTTGGTTTTCCTCTTTGTTTTTCATAACCAGATTATGATACTCTTTAGCTTGATTCAAATCCTCTTAGGATCTATAAGTTGGATTTATATTCGGTGTTGAATTGAGTTCTTTAATAAAATATGATTAGTAGTTATTGGATAAGAATATATATGTAATCGAATTTTAATCGTCCATTGCTATAAATACATGCATGTCAGAAGATATAAAAAGCTCAGTACAATTGCCAATCAAATTATATCTTTTGTTAATAAAACTGCAAGATTAGTGGCTTTCAGTAACTGCAGTTGGGTTTGCATTCTAGGGTTTCAGCCTCGAGTACCATTCAAATTAGAAGATACCACCATTAATGCTACAGACCATTCAAATTCATAGAACTAGCATAGGAGTTATCCGAAGATTATCCTTGAGCAGAGATAACCAAACGAAGTTCGTCTGAATTCTTCAATATAAGTTCCAAAATGATTGTGTCGATCTAGTAAATTGTTCTATCAAAGTAACCATTAACTATTATGTACAACAAATTTAATACATGTTTATCATTGAAGCAATCCCATAGATGTAAATATAACTCTAGACTTTTGATCCCTCACCAACCTTATATCTTTCTATAATTCTCACCACGTTCGAAGAAGGTATGATCCATTATGTATATGTTGATTATCTACTTACTTTATTTTATGATTATGTGACTATAAAATGAGGGTTCATCTTTGTAAGAAAATTCTCTTAATATATAGATAAATGGAGGAGAGACATGTCTCTTAGAGGTGCCTTATGGAAAATGTATAAAGATGAAGAGACATATTCTCTAAATTGAATGTATGCATCTATAGGCCTTTAAAGACATTAGGAAAATGTATAACCCTTAGGAGGATTACACCCTAAACCAAATGATGCCCTCAAATGCACCCTTCCATGTCTATAAAAAAGGAGGCACTTGGCTTCATTTTTCATTAATTCTTTCACATCTTTTACAATCCTAAAAACGTGAGTCTAAAGCTGAGAGTTTTTTCCATTTTCCTTGTTCAAGTTCTTATAGAAACGAGTGCTCCTTCTACAAGAAGCAATCAAGTAATCCTGGGAGAATATTAGCCACAAGACATCCATAAATAGACATTTGTAAATGTCTCCTTAAACCCTTGTAAGAATGATGGGGATTTAAGGGCAATCATAAATGGAGATGGGCGTATCACAAATTTGCCATGTGAGCAAGTGGTGCAGTTGATCTCATTTGTCACTAAAATCTTCTGGTTTTTTAATTTATGCCTATTAGAATTTTTAATTATTGTACGCATCATTGTAGCTCCTGGATGATCAAGACGATTATGGCATAACATAAACATATTTAGATTATTGAACTTTTGGTTCATCACTACATGGCTTGCATTTATGATTGTATAATACAATCTAGATGAGAAAGACGAAAATTTTTCCAATATTTATTTCTTACCTGAGATGTTTTTGGTAATACATATATATTTTACATTGTTTTTATCTAAAGTCTTAATATGATACTGTACGTGCTAAATTTAGGCCAAAGTATATTTTCATCTTTTCGCCATATGCCTAAGCCCAACTCTTTCCGATAGCCTGAATCATAGACTAAGATTGGGCCAAAGATTTGAACTCATCTCGGGCCCAATTAAAGCCTTTAGGGCAACCTATTGGTCCTTCGAATGGGTCCCCCACCGAAAAACATCACATCGAATGATGTATCCCATTTTCTAAACACAAAATATAATTTCACATGCTAAGATTCTTCATTGCCGAAAGATGAAGTCTTGAACACGTTGTGGGCCCCATCGCCAGAGATATCAGTACATAGTAGATCCCACCATCACATGTACAACTCCTATTACAGCTATAAAGTAACGCCTTTCAACCTATAAATGGAGGAGAATGGAAGCACTACGGGAGACATTCAAGTCTCCGCTCTCTGACTTAAGGTCTCTGAACTTTCCATTCTTTAAACATCTGCCAATGCCCTCACGGTCACTCAAAGAAAGTTAAGGTAATAGCAAACCTTACTATCACATTTTACTTATTTACTACTCATTTCATACTACTGATTTGAGCGTCGGAGTACCCCCGGTACCCACCACACCGGTGAGCAGTACTCCCGCTCACATTACCTTTGTTTTGCACGATCACTAATGCCCCTAACCTATAAATTCTCGATTGTGGACCTCGAGTGAAAACCAGCGTCCACAATTTGGCGCCCACCGTGGGGCCTTAGCAATTCATAGCAGGTAGAGATATCTTAGTCTACGATTCCTAAAACACAACTACTCATGGCTTCAAGCAACAAGCAAATTCCAGATCACATGACCACACAATTAACCGCTCTACAAGGACAGTTACTGTCATTGGAAGATGAAAATCTAACCATATGAAGCTCCAATATTAATTCAGAAGCAATTGGAGCAGACTTCTTCAACCTCCCAAAGGCGTAAGGTTATGACCCTGCTATTCAATCCAATCTCTTGGAAGCATTCAAGCGATAATCCTCCATCAGACGAACATTCAATGGATCACCAAAGAAGCCAACACATTTCTTTAACCGACCCAGTGTCAGAGTTCCAGTGAAAAATAACCAAGTCGGCATGAGGCTATATAATGGATCCACATACCCAAATTAAATTGGAATGACCTCCATCAGGTCTAATTGAGTGGGACTTCTTTAGGATTATCACCAGGTCTAATTGGCTGGGGACAATCTGAAAGGAACAAGTTATGATAATTTATAAGAAAAGAGTCTATCTCAAAGATTGTGAATTCTCATATTCCTCATATGACGTACGAAGATACTTATTCTTTATGAACTACATGGAACAACATTCATCGGATTCCAATAATCTCAGACGACAGCGAAACATCTTTCAAGTATGACATAATCTCACAATAGGCCCTGCCTTCGGCTCAGACGACATGGCATAAGAATTGAGTTACTGACTTGATTTATGGTGAGAACTCATCAATTCTCCAGACCCAAAAAAAAAAATTTCTAGGTGAATGCACAGAGCTAAGCCAATCCCATTCGACAAGGCATTATTCTTGTTACAAACGTATCGCCACGCTACCACTCAACAAAGCTCAATAAAAGCATACAATACTTATTATAAAAATAATAAAACATACCGTTATGCTATATACTCAAGCCAAGTGAACAAGCATATATGCGCCCAAGAAAGCCATACCCAAAAGCCATGCACTAGCTTCCAAACGAAAATCCATACCAAAAGCCATGCATTAGCTTCCAAACGAAAAGCCATATACAAAAGTCATGCACTAGCTTCCAAACGAAAAGCCATATACAAAAGCCATGCACTAGCTTCCAAATGAAAAACCACATATAAAAGCCTTACATTAGCTTCCAAAACGCATAAGCCATTCACAAAATTCCAAAACGAATAAGGACAAATCAGAAGCCCATACTAGTCTAAAAAAATTTTTTCAAAAGGAGAAAAGATCATGCTTCCACGTGAGTCATGAAGCTCACAACCTAAGATAATTGCTCTCCTACATGCAAAAAAAAAAGCTAAAATTTGTATGAGGCATTACCAGTCCACATTGACTAATCATGAAGAAACCCAACCTACCATGAGTAAAAGCAAAAGCTGGGCAAAAGGAATCCGAGAGAAAATGAGGCCCATTAACACAAAGAGCAAAATCATGTGACTTCAAGAGGATTGCAAATTGTCAAAAGCTGAAGCTATTCAATATATTTCTCATCAAGCTACATGTGGCTGAGAAATTGAGTTAATAAAGAGCTCACTACCAAATGCAAATGAGTCACGCTCCATCACATACCACGAGAGGAATTCCCTCAAACATGCTCACTGCCCAATAAAGTGGTCTGCTCGACAAAGCTTTATGTGCAACTATCATAAACAGTCACATGGGAACTTGCTAAGATAGTACAGATGAGAGGTGATTCCACATGCATGAAGCCCAATGACGCAAACAATAAAAATACATGGCTCCAAGATGATTGCAAGTTGTCCAATGCTCAAGATACCTCCAATCCCTATCATGCTACACGTGGATTTTGAAGAAAATTCACTCGGCAAAGGAACCTCACAAGCGACAAAGTGGAGTTAAAAGGAATAGCCCACTCGACAAATGGATTCTTCCACATATTAATATCACAAGTGAGGCTGGCCCAAGTGGTCTTTTTATTTGCTCGACAGCACTCTTGATGGTTTCATTCACGTTGAAATCATTTTCATGTTGCGTTCACGTGCCTGAGGGCTATTTTTTTCTCTGTCACCATTCTTTTTCTTGTCGCATGCCAGGGTATGATCCATGTAAAGGCTGGGGCTGGATGGTCCACGTTTGTGCTCGGTTTGCTCCTGCTCCATGGGGTCCTCGGCATTGGGGGTTGGAATAATGCTATTCTCCATATTGCATGGAGTATAGTCACAAGCAGAAGTTGAATCCACGTGATCTGGGGAGAGAGTTGCTGGGCCCAGTAAATGCTCTATTATCTTTCATCTACTCGACTGAAAGTCCTCACAAGTTATGCAGTAGACTGAGCGAGTTGACTCATAGTGATAGGGCAGATTCTTCTCGGGCATAGTATGGAGCGGTGCACTGCTTGGCTGGGCTCTCATCTGTGGAATATGGAACTTCTAACTGCTCCACGTGAACGCTTGCTATCACACATACAATACGAAAATTATTATCAAGTTGTTCTACAATAGGACAGATGGTTAATGCTTGGGGGTCGAGAGGTTGACAGTTGGTTATGGGCTGGGAAATATCTTTTTGGGTCTTGGATATTGGGGCGTCACCATTGCCCAAGCTAATGGAGGGGACAATAAAACCACTATTGAAATGGTGAAAGTTTTCCTTGGAGATTCTCTTGGACCTTCATCAGGTCCAGCAAACCATAATTTCCCAGACCTTCATAAAGTCTTGTAGAGTGGACATTCTCCTGCACCTTCATCAGGTCCAGTCGACCGTAGACTTCATTGGACCTTCATCAGGTCCATTCAACTGTTATCTCATGGAACTTTATCAGGTCAAGTAGTATGAGAAGTGAAAAACTCACTTGGACCTCCATCAAGTCCAATCGACCGACCTTCATCAGGTTAGATAATGTGTAGATTCTCTTGGACCTTCATAAGGTCTAATAGAGTGAAGATTCTCATAGACTTTCATTAGGTTCATTTTACTGTGCCTCATGGACCTCCATCAGGTCCATTCAACGAGTCCATTCGATAGTAGTCTCGTAGAATAATAAAGAGTGATGACTTTCATCAAGTTTATTCCATTGTAGACTCATGGACCTTCTTCAGGTCCAGTATAATGAGTGATGACCTCTTGGACCTCCATCAGGTCCATTCGATGAGTCAATTGGACTGTAGTCTCGTAGAAGAGTAAGGAATGGTGACCTTGATAGACCTTCATCAGGTTCATTCGACCATAGTCTCATGGACCTCCATCAGGTCCATTCGACCGTACCCTCATTGACCCCTGTTAGATAATGTAGAATGAGGAATAAAGATCCTCGTGGATATTCATCATGTCTAGAGTGTAGACTCCCATGTAACTTCATCAGGTATAATGGAGTGTGTAGACTTTTCTTGGACCTTCATCAGGTCGGGAGGAGTAGACTCCAATGTACCTTCATTAGGTATAGTGGGGTGTGTAGACTTTCTTGGACCTTCATCGGGTCATGTGGAGTGTAAACTCTGATGTACCTTCTTCAAGTATAGTAGAATGAAAAATTTCTTAGACCTCCATCAGATATGGTAATCTATGGACTCATTTGTACCTTTATCAATATGTATGGTCGACTTGAAACATAAGATAGAGAAACATCCTCCATACGGGACATCATTATCAACCTTCTGCCTAGTCGACACAACATGCAAGTAAAAGATCTCTCATTATTTCAGTCAAACAGAATACGTTTCTTACATTAAAGAGCCATTGACTAGTCACTCGACAAATCCTCTAAGCGACATATATCAATGTTCTCCTTTCTTACTTACCACGATTGTGGTTTTGAAATTTGCAAGCAATGTTATATGACATAGTTGAAGACCTAGACTACTCCTAGTCCAGACGACATTGAAGACTCCCCATCGTATGAAGTGTATCCTGACATTTATCTGGTTCAGTCGACTGGGAACATTTCCCATGACTCATGTAGAGTCAAGTTGACGACATGGCATTCATTTGGTCCAGCCAACATTGAAAACTCCCTTGGTCATTTAACTCATATAATGGGGATTATCCTGACCTTCATCTGGTTCGGTCGACTGGGAACTATTCCCATGATTCATGTAAAGTCAAGTTGAAGACCTGGCCTTCATCTGGTCCAGACGACATTGAAAACTCCTCTGATCCTTATACCCATAGTATGGGGATTATCCTGACCTTCATCTGGTTCAGTCGACTGGGAACATTCCCCATGACTCATGTAGAGTCAAGTTGAAGTCTTGGCCTTCATCTGGTCCAGACGACATTGAAAACTCCCTGGTCTTTTGACCAGTAGAATGGGGATTATCCTGACCTTCATCTGGTTCAGTTGACTGATAACATTCCTCATGACTTATGTAAAGTCAAGTTGAAGACATGGCCTTCATCTGGTCCAGACGACATTGAAAAATCCTCTGGTCATTTGACCCATAGTATGGGGATTTTCCTGACCTTCATCTGGTTCAGTCGACTGTAAACATTCCCCATGACTCATGTAGAGTCAAGTTGAAGACCTGGCATTCATCTGGTCCAGACGACATTGAAGACTCCCCTGGTCCTTTGACCCGTAGTATGGGGATTATCCTGACCTTCATCTGGTTCAGTCGACTGGGGACATTTCTCATGGCTCATGTAGAGTCAAGTTCAAGACTTGAACCTTCAGCTAATCCAGACGACGGGAACATTCCACATGTCTCATATTGAGCCAAGATCAAGACACGAACCCTCAGCTGGTCTAAACAGCGGGAACATTCCGCAAGGCTCATGTCGATCTCTCATATCAACATCTGGATCTGGTCGAATGAGGATCATCCCTAATATTTAGTAGATTCCATTAAACATGATATTACATTAGACAGGTTTAAGCGACACTAACATTCATATCTGGTCGACTGAGAATCATCCCAGATATTCACTTAGCTCCACCAATATGGTATGACCTTTGACAGGTTCAATAAACGTCAATGTCAGGTACACTTATGTGTTTTACTTGCTTACATGTTTTACTTTAAATGACATCTCGTCGAATACTCTCCAAGCCAATGACTCATTGACTTAGAGAGTAGGAGGACAAATTGTATGTGCTAAATTTGGGCCAAAGTATATTTTTATCTTTTCGCCATATGCCTAAGCCCAACTTTTTCCGATAGCCTGATTCAGAGACTAAGATTGGGCCAAAGATTTGAACTCATCTTGGGCTCAATTAAAGCCTTTAGGGCAACCTATTGGTCCTTCGAATGGGTCTGCCACCGAAAACATCACATCGACTGATGTATCCCATTTTCTAAACATAAAATATAATTTCACATGCTAATATTCTTCATTGCCGAAAGATGAAGTCTTGAACACATTGTGGGCCCCGTCGCCAGAGATATCATCACATAGTAGATCCCACCATCACATGTACAACTCATATTACAGCTATAAAGTAACTCCTTTCAACCTATAAATGGAGGAGAATGGAAGCACTACGAGAGACATTCAAGTCTCTTCTCTCTGACTTAGGTTCTTTGAGCTTTCCATTCTTTAAACACCTGCCACTACCCTCACGGCCACTCAAAGAAAGTTAAGGTAACAACAAACCTTACTTTCACATTTTACTTATTTACTACTCATTTCATACTATTGACTTGAGTGTCGGAGTGCCCCCGACACCTACCACACCGGTGGACAGTACTCCTACTCACATTACCTTTGTTTTGCAGGATTGCTAGTGCCTCCAACCTATAAATTCTCGATTGTGGACCTCGGGCGAAAACCAACATCCACAGATACCCATTTCTGTGAATATCTTTGAAACTTAATAGATTTCTATTGGACCTGCCTGAATATAGTACATTTTCAATGCACAATTTTATTCAACTTGTTTAATAAGATTATGGCTCTTCTAGAGCCTTCAATTAGGTCTACAATATCAGATATAGTGTTTACTTTTCCTTCACGTAATTTTACATCCAAGAAATATTTTCTATCTTGAAAGATAGTGTGTATGGTTGCACTATCAGCCAAACGCACATCCCCAAATTTATTTTTTATAACAGATAATTTATTTTTAGGATCCACATCCTTGAAAGATTTGTTCATGTTAGACATCAAGTAAAAGATATGAAATAAACTACATAAAAAAAATGTTCAAATAAAACTTTAATAAAATTCTAAATAAAATTCAATATTCCTAGATCCTAAGCCATTCATAAAGATAAAATTTAGAGTTTAATAACGTTAGAAATTTTCATTGCCTAATAAGTGATCAATCCTTCCCTATATGTCTTCGAAGAAATCAGAGACATCAAAATCAGTGAGATCTACAGGATCAGAGTCATCGATAAATTTAGCTTCAATCCTCTTTCCTTTTCTTTTCTTGGATGCTTGATATATAGATCTAATAAATGGTCATCTGTACGAAAGATATGTGGCCAATGTCACGTTCCTCCACATCGATAGCGAATTTGTTCATTATCATTTATGGTAGATTTCTTTTCTGCACTATTCTCTTTATTATCTCTTTTATAGACATTCCATTACCGATGTTGTCTATCCTTTTTGTTTTGTTGTCTTGATTTTTTATGACCATCACGGTGGTGATAACCACGCCCTCCACATCCTCTCCTACCTCTTCGATCACGTTTATTATTTGTATGTATATTTGCATTCGTTTATGAGAATGGCTTAAAATTAGTTGGTCTTGAATCATAATTTTTCATCAGTAACTCATTGTTTTGTTTAGCAACTAGGAGGCAAGATATCAAATCTGAGTATTTTTTGAAGGGATGCTCTAGATATTATTGTTGTAAAATCATATTTGATGCATGAAATGTAGTGAGTGTTCTTTCAAGCATTCATTCTGAGGTGGTTCGGAATAGCTCAGAGTTGTAGTTAGAAACCTTTTGAAAGTCGTGTAACCTCAGATTTATCCACTCGTATTTTGGTCTATGGAGGAAAATATCCATTTGATAATCACATCTCTCTTTCAGGTTATTCTATTAGATCAATTGATCTTCAACTGTCAGATATTGAACTTTAAGGCTCTCATGTAGATGATGATGAAGGAAAATCAGAGCCTTTGACTTTTCCTGCAAGGACGTTTGATTTCCTTGGCTTATGGTGCTTTCCATGCCCATAGTGTTGGAGTTTTCTAAGCTTCCCAAGATCATTAAACAAGCATGAAACAAGTGTGAATACAACGAGGGAGTTGCGAAATACTCACATCGATCGGTTGAGCGACGCTACGACGAACACAAATTCTGGTTTCTGCCCACTGTCACAGCTCACGGAAGTCCAGTTTTTGATCTCCAAAGATTCAGCTTTTGATAATCTTCATCAAGCTCCAAGCTTCGTCAAATGATTCCAAGCTCATGGGTGGACTTCCCTATCACATTCGCATGTCTCTCAGAGTGCTAGCTCTTGATGATTTTACCGCAAAATCATCACACTTGCTTCCCTTCTTGCTCACGGTTTTCCCAGAAAAACAGAACAAGGAAAGCCCTTCCATGAGCGTGAGAGAGGAGAGGAAAGAGAGAGAAAAGTGAAAATGTGTTGGTGGTAAAAGTGTGTATCTAATACACATGTTTTTAATTTTACAAAATCAATTAATTGATTTCCAAAAAACAAAACAAATACCAAACATTTAAATATATTAAATGTCAATCAAGCTTTCAAAAAGCTGTCCAACCACTCACATCACTATTTACATCAATCAATCAATTAAGTGACAAGTTGTCACATCACTCAAAGTGACCAATGATTTGACGCTTGATGCGACTAGCGATTTGATTGACTTGCATGCCACACTCGAATTCGAAATGCGAATGCGCTCCCAAACAATCCCGGGCTCGGGTTCGCTAATTCCAAATTAACGAATTTTCCGTTACGACGTAATTAAATGATTATGCCTAGCGAAATCACTATTCACATCGCTAACGAATTAATTCTAAATTAACTCGTTCGCCCGAATTAAAATCTAATTTTAATTCCGCGTCAAAATCCAATTTCGTTTAATATATCGAATATATTTTATCGATAAATTCCAAATTAATCATTTTCTCTCTTTAAATGATATTTTATCCCAGATAAAATATCTCCGCAATTAATCCCAGATTAATTTTCTCTCATCTTATTAATCCCAGATTAATTAAAGTGCGAGTCATACGTCATCGGTGAATCTTTGGGAAGCGACCCATGAGATCCCCGGATATGTTGGCAGTAAATTCGATCGTCGGACTATCCGAACACGTAAGTACCTAGTACTACGTTTATACCGATTTACAAGACAAGGTTGGCTTCTAGCAAAACGCCATGCCTACCCAATTCTCCAGAAATATCCTTACATGAATAAAAGGATCTATATCAGGCGTAGTATACGTAGTATTGTCTATGTCGATCCAGTATCGGATGATCACGTGCTAGGCCTGGGGCTGGAATTGTGTCTGCCCCGTACGAAGCACATGTCGGATGTCTGGTAACTAGTCTCTATAATCGGATAAACATGACCTTGTCATTTTATCCCGATGACTGCAATACTTAATAGTATCAGTACCGTATCCTACGTGACCATCATCTCCATATGACTGAAGTGATACTTCCGTCTTGACATCACACTCAACACACTACGATTCTCGATATACCCAGAAGAGGCGTACACAAAAATCGGTTAAAGCCCTGGACGACCAAAACCAAAGTATATTGATTGTCGCAAGTATTAGCGGTGCAAGTCTCAGGTTAAGACCAAATACACCTACCATGGTTTCGGATTTCCATAGACACATAGTCATACTACTAATGGAATTCCGAGGGGGGTCTATCCAGAGCGAAGCTGTTTCTCGTACCATCGGTAAAACACAACCTCCTATTACACTTGCATGAGTATCATATACCCAAATATATGAGAACTATGCCATTATGCCCTCACAACGCGCACAAGAGTAATACTAGTCTTTTACGTATTCATCGATGTCCAATCTCGATAATACTCTGACTATGGATATTTAATGATTTATCCTTCGTGTACTGATAATGTCTCATATCATTCTCAATCCAGGAACAAATCATAAGGACCTCCTATCATTTATATATCTTGGTGATCTAATTACAAATAATAAGAGTGCAATCTCCTTTGTCACATAGTTAATTTGTACAACAACACCATGATCTGTACAAATAGTGACGTTATGAGTCATAATTGTCCAACATATAGGTCGCAGATGCATTTTGGTATCCAAAACCCGTGAGAGATAGTTTCTTCCAGAAACTTGGAGTGCAAGAATTTATATGTTTATAAGATTTGACATTTTCAAACTTCATTATAAATATAAAAAGAAATATAAGTATCGTACTAATAAATGTATTATACAAAATTAATTACGAAGTAAAAAAAATATCAAGCATATATTTAGAACTTTAAGTGCATAAATATTATATTGTAGATTGAAGACTTCAATTTCTATGATAAATTTAAAACTGCAGGTTTTAATCCAACATCTAATTGGTTGAGATTAGAACTTCATGTTCTTTAATTGAAGTGTAATTATAGAACTTCGATTTCTATAATTATTTTGTAAATTTAGAACTGCAGGTTCTAATTTAATAATTAATTAATAAGTTTAGAACTTCAGGTTGTAATCTATCTCTAAATTGTTGGCTTATTTTATTATTAATAGGTTTGTCTCAAATTAAACCTGACCATTTTATTTATCACAATTTCTAACTTGTTGGCTTATTTTATTTTAATTCATGTGTATGAACAGTGCTTGAAGTGACAGGTGATTATCGCTTGTCATTTGTCAGCACCAGTAAAACATTTGCTTTTTACATGAATTTTCATTTCTGCCATTCAATAACCAATCGTCAATAAGGGTGGCAAAAAAATTTAGGTCTGATCCGTCCAGACATTGGCCCGGTCTTGAGGTAAAAAAAATCGGGTCGGGTCTGCAGAATATAGGCCCGGGCTTAAAAAATATGATTTATATTTTTTATTTATATTTATATAATAAATTATATATATATAAATATTTATATAATAAATTAAAAAAATATTTTTTATTATTAAAAATCGGGTTGGATAACTCCCAGCCCGACAGATGCCCGGACCCGGGCCAAACAAAATCTTGTAGGGCTCGAGCTGGGCTTACAAAGCCCGGGCCCGGGCCGGGCCCGCTACCACCCGTAATCGTCAACAAACGTCCCTTAACGTCATCAGGGAAGTCTTTGCTAATAAACCCATTTCCGCCATCTACTTGCAAAAAAGTCAATCCTTAGGTGGCTCAAATGAAAATTATCCTTTTTCATGGATTCCGAAAAAGATACCTTATCAATGGTATTGCTACAATACCTTTGGGTATCAGATTCCCAAGGGTTGGTAGCATTAAAAAACAAAAAAAAAATGAGAGTAACTGGTTGCAACAATCGGTTGCAACCAGTTACTAAAAAAAAATTTAAAAATAATTTTTTAATATAAATTATAAAATATTAATAAAAATCAAATTATAAAAAAATTTATTGTAAGTTTTTAAAAATTTATTTTTAAAAAATACTAAAAAAATAAAATAATATAATTTTTTTTATAATACTGATAAAATAAAATAATATAAAAATATATTGCATATTTATTGGTAAAAGTTGCACGTTTAATGTTAGAGGTTGCATATTCAATGGTCATAGTTACAAGTTCGATTTTTGAGGCAGATGCAGTTGCATGTTATTGCTAAAGTTTCAAGTCCAACGGTTATATTTTGCATGTTTATTGCTAAAGGTTTCATCTTCAAATTATTGCATATGTATTGGTGAAAGTTGCACGTTTAATATTAGAGTTTGCATATTCAATGGTCATAGTTACATGTGCGATTTTCGAGGCAGATGTAGTTGCATGTTATTGCCAAAGTTTCAAGTCCAACGGTTACATTTTGCATGTTTATTGCTAAAGGTTTCATCTTCGAAATATTGCATATTTATGGTGAAAGTTGCATGTTTGATGGTAGAGGTTGCATATTCAACGGTCATAGTTGCAGGTGCGATTTTCGAGGCAGATGTAGTTGCATGTTATTGCTAAAGTTACAAGTCCAACAGTTTCATTTTGCATGTTTATTGCTAAAGGTTTCATCTTCGAAATATTGCATATTTATTGGTGAAAGTTGCATGTTAATTGCTAGAGGTTGCATATTCAACGGTCATAGTTGCAGGTGCGATTTTCGAGGCAGATGCAATTGCATGTTATTGCTAAAATTTCAAGTCTAATGGTTTCATTTTGCATGTTTATTGCTCAAGGTTTCATCTTCGAAATATTGCATATTTATTGGTGAAAGTTGCATGTTTGATGGTAGAGGTTGCATATTCAACGGCCATAGTTGCAGGTACGATTTTCGAGGCAGATACAATTGCATGTTATTACTAAAATTTCAAGTCTAATGGTTTCATTTTGCATGTTTATTGTTAAAGGTTTCATCTTCGAAATATTGCATATTTATTGGTGAAAGTTGCATGTTTGATGGTAGATGTTGCATATTCAACGGTCATAATTGCAGGTGCGATTTTCGAGGCAGATGTAGTTGCATGTTATTGCTAAAATTTCAAGTCCAATGGTTTTATTTTGCATGTTTATTGCTAAATGTTTCATCTTCGAAATATTGCATATTTATTGGTGAAAGTTGCATGTTTGATGGTAGAGATTGCATATTCAACGGTCATAGTTGCAGGTGCGATTTTCGTGGCAGATGCAATTACATATTATTGCTAAAATTTCAAGTCCAATGGTTTTATTTTGCATGTTTATTGCTAAAGGTTTCATCTTCTAAATATTGCATATTTATTGGTGAAAGTTGCATGTTTGATGGTAGAGGTTGCATATTCAACGGTCATAGTTGCAGGTACGATTTTCGAGGCAGATGTAATTGCATGTTATTGCTAAAATTTGAAGTCCAATGGTTTCATTTTGCATGTTTATTGCTAAGGTTTCATCTTCGAAATATTGCATATTTATTGGTAAAAGTTGTATGTTTGATGGTAGAGGTTGCATATTCAACGGTCATAGTTGCAGGTGCGATTTTTGAGGCAGATGCAATTGCATGCTATTGCTAAAATTTCAAGTTTAATGGTTTTCATTTTGCATGTTTATTGCTAAAAATTTCATCTTCGAAATATTGCATATTTATTGGTGAAAGTTGCAAGTTTAATGGTAGTGGTTGCATATTCAATGGTCATATTTATGCGCCCTAGCACAAATATTGAGTGATTTTTTCTTAAAAATTATTTAATTTTTTGTTTTTCAAGTTTAAAATATTTGTGAGTTTCAAGTTTAAAATTTTTGGTAAGGATTTCGTTTATTTATTCGATTCAATTCGCTTTAACCAGAATGTGAGTTTCAAACAATATATTCGTTTAATCATTTAGTCGATTCGATTTAAAGTGTTTATTACAATTATGGAATACGAATTTAACATCATGAATACGTTTATTCGTTACTGAATCATTTTATTATTTTCTTTGACCAATTAAGTTTTAGTTACCACTCGAGATATTTTTAATAAATATATAAATTACATGTGTTATGGTTTATTTTTCATTAATTATATATGTTAATGAGCATGCATATGAGTTGGAAAAAATCGATTCCATATTAAATTACATGGAGGATAATTTGTAAATTTTTTGTAGAAATAATTATTATTTCATATGAAAGGTAATTAGTATGAAAATGACTTTTTATTAATTACATAAGATGAGAATTTTTTAATTAGTCTTTCGGATTCGAAGTCGTGTTTAATGATTATAAGTTAATACAAAAAGATGAAACATCATAAATAATAAGCACAGATTATTAATATTGATATCTATTTATGGAATACGAATTTAACATCATGACTACGTTGAGATTATATTAACTAAAGTTAATGAGCATGGAGGAAAAATTTTAATTTTTTTTTATAAATAACTATTATTTCATATGAAAGGTAATTAGTTTGAAAATGATTTTTTTATTAATTACAGAAGATGAGAATTTTTCTCAATTATATTTGTTGTCTTAAATTTTTTAATTGACTTAAGTTAATGAACATGAAAATGACTTTTTATTAATTACATAATATGAGAATTTTTTAATTGTAGTCTTTCGGATAATTACTAAAGTTAATGAATATATGTTAATGTTCATATTTACTTATAATTTTCATTAATTACATATGTTAATGTTGATATATGTCACTGTCCGAAATATATTAATTACACGTGTTATGATTTAATTTTCATTAATTATATATGTTAATGAGCATGCATATGGTTTTTCCTGGGTTTTATACTTTTTGTTTCCGCTTACAATTTGTATTCATTACGACAATTATTATTTCGATTCATTTATTAAATGAAATGAATCGATCTTGATTTCGTCTTTAATTGTTATGAGTTTGAAGAAATGTATTCGTTTAATAAATGGCTAATTACCTTTGAAAAAATAATATTTAATTATTCAATATTAAATTCAGTTATAATTACTAGTATTTCGGATATTGACTAAAGTTAATGAGCATGTGGAGAATTTTTTATAATTTTTTTTACAATAATTTTTGGAACATATCACTCATATGAAAGATATTTATTATGAAAGGTATTATCTAAAAACACCTATTACTTTATGCTAGGGCGCATAATTTACGTAGTATGAAAATGAATTTTTATTAATTACATAAGATGAGCATTTTTATTAATTACAGAAGATAATCATGAAGATAGATTTCTTAATGATGATATTTAAATCCAAGCATTTTGGACGAAATCGAAACCAAAAACAATATCTCAAACCATAAAAATTTCATACAAAACTTGGAGTGATTATAAAGCATAACAAAACGGTCACATAATATTGTCAACTAATTAACATATGATATAAAGATTTTTTTTTTAACTAATATTCATTCCTTCAAATGAGACCAACTCCAAAAGGAGGTTTCTTGATTTTATTTTCTCTTTTACTTGAAGTCAACTAATACATGAATTATTGATGACCAAGTCAACTAATGGGCACACTGGAGGTGTTAGGCATGCAGTTGTAAGGTTTTACTTCTTGTGGCAGCATAGGGCTAGTTTGCATTGTGCACACATCTGGTGGCCACAATTTTGTGCATTGTGCACACACTTGCTCAAAGCATATGCAGCACAGCTCTGTATCGCTAGCCTGCATTGAAAGAGAACAAAGCAATCTCAATTAAAATAAAAAGTTCACAAAATTGCAACAGGAAAAACAAAATAGGCTCATGCTTATTTTGAATTCCATAATCACTTAATCCATTCTAACAAATCCTTAATCACTTATTTTGAATTTCATAGTCATAAAATCCATTCTAACAAATCCTTAATCCATTTACATTGTATTTCCTCAATCAAAGACGAACATTAAGAAAAAAAAGTAAGACTCAACGAGACATTGAGATAAAGAGATAAAAATAGAAGGGGAAGAGGGCGTATGCGAGAGAATAGAAGGCAACGGAAACACAAGGGTTTATGGATTTGTGACTCACAATAAAGTGCGCCCTAAATAACACTAAATTGCAACATACAACTAATGCAAATGTCAATCATTTCTCCGTAAATGACCTTTCTTTTTAGTGTTATTTAGCATTCTAGCTGTCAAATTCGGAGGTTTCACTCTTGGTATTTGCAATGAATTTAGTTGTTATTGTGTGTTATATTCTCCCACCGCTAATTATAAGACCTCATCATGTGTTGTCATTCGACAGATAGTCAATATGTTGCAATGCAATTATAATCCTTGCTTCTTGCGAGTCATGTTGTTCCAAATGATGTAAAACATGTTAATAAAACTAGTAAATATATATACCACATAAGAAACTCAACTCAGTAAATATATATCATCTAAAATAATCCCATCATACAAATCAAGTCCAACTAAATATAAACAGTAGCAGTAAATATATAATCTAAACTTGTAAGTATATATACCACCCAAGAAACTCGACTCAGTAAATATATACCATCCAAAACAATCCCATCATACAAATCAAGCCCAACTAAACATAAGCAGTAAATATATAATCTAAACTTGTAAATATATATACCACCCAAGAACCTCATCTCAGTAAATATATACCATCCAAAACAATCAAGTCAGTAAATAAATTAATATATGGAACTGTGATGCTCTTCGAAGCACTAGAATATGAAAAGAAAGTTAAACATAATAGTCTCATCATACAAATCAAGAACTAAACATAAGCAGCAGCAGTAATGATCTACTCTAAACTGTAATAAAAAAATCACGTACCAGATAAGTTATGTTGGTGCCGACTCCCGGAGTATTAATTTTCTTCACAGGAGAAACCAAAGAAAACTGCATGATCCAAAAACCTATCAACTTAAAACAAGATCAACTGAAAATAGATGCAACATATAGTTTTGAAAAGGCAAATCAAGCAAATCATTTACGCAAGTGTTACTTGATGAACAAAATGAAACTCTAATGATGACAACAACATTATCAAGGCATTTTTAAGATAGTAAATTGGGTAACAATAAACAGAAAAAGTAGCTAACTCTAGACATTCAATAGATCCACCAAAATCATCAGTGTCTATTAATCAAAACAAAGAACAGAAGCACACAAAAGGTCAAAGAATCCTACAAATTGAGAACTAATTAAATTCTACTGACAACTAACTGAGTAGGAATTACAATATTGCTAATCAATATGCATTTCTCATGCCTGTATGCCATACATAACTTAACAATAATCCTTTAAATTCATTTAATCTAGTAAAAACACAATGCTAGAATAAGTAAATGATACATGTCATGTCATTAACAAAATCCATACCATTCCTGTTAATATTTCCACATATTGCACATTCGAACAAATTTAAACTATATAAGGACCCACGAGTGAGAGATTCTAAATATCACTATGAAATAAATAATGCATTCAAAATATTACCTGATTTCTCTTAAGCTGTCAAACAAATCGATGGTGTAGACATTATCATCGTTAGCAAAATAGACAATCTCATGAAGCCGATGCCTCTCAATATGTTCTAATGCTGGGTTCCGCTGATGAACCCCTCTATCTTTCACATAGCTCGAATTCTTTTGAATAACCAAGTACCTATACATAGCTCAAAAGAATGAGTCAACAATAACCTATCAAATCAAAACAAAAAAGGAAACAACAAAAAGGCAAGAGCTTTAAACCTCCATAGAGCCAAAGCACAATAGGCTTGGAATCAGGATCTTCAACAGCTTCAGTAAGCCAATAAAAGAGTGGGCAAAGTTGACATTGAAATTTTACCCCGATAGTTTCACAACTTTGTCGAGTTTTTGTTGGGAAACTTGGTCTGTTAAAATAGACTGCTGAGATGGAAAATTATGAATATGAACAAGATCTGAACAAGGAAGGAAGCATCTTTTGGATTATAAGTCATTTTTGTTATGGTTCTGTATTGGATGGAGGTAATGTGGTTTATAGAGTAGAAAATATCAAGCATGGGCAGAACTCAGAAAATGCAATTATCTATTGATATTTAAATGAGCAAAAGCTAAACTTTATTGTCAAAACCCAGATCGGAGCATGCCAGAGGAACACAAATGCCACAAAAGTTAAACAAGAAATTTCTAAAATAGAAATGAAAAAATTCTATTCTTCTTATGAACATATAATAAAACTATGAAAAGTTACCATCTTCCACAAAAATAAGAAACAAACAAGCATACATTGTTGGATAATATAAAGTACTCTGCCATGGCTATTTCCAGGAACTAGTTAAGAGAATCACAAGCTCACCCAGCAAACTTCAACCAAGAAATAAACCCTCTCCTTCTTGTATTGTAATTTTAGGGTACAAATTTGGGGAAAAATTTGTTGTTTGAGAGAGAGACAGATCTTGAGTGAGATATGGATTTGTGGAGTGAGATATGGATTTGTATTTCACGTATATTACCGGCTTGGCCGGTTTTTCCTTTTTTTTTCTTTTTTTTTTTTTGACCGTCGGTGAAAAACCCAGGGGTATGTCTAGGGATGGCAGTGGGTAGGGTATGGTGCGGGTTTGCCATTACCAAACCCGCACCCGCATATGTAAATGAATTACCAAACCCGCACCATACCCGTTGCGGGTTTTAATTTTCATTACCAAACCCGCACCGCATATAAAAATAAATTACCAAACCCGCAATGGTACCCAACGGATTTTTTGCGGGTTTTTAAAATATTGAATTATTTTGTGTTCTTAATAATATATTTTTTAATTAAATAATTTATTTTTAATTGCTAGCTGTAGTTTTCACATTTATTTTTCATTTGACATATACAACATGCAATGTATGTATATACAGTACATAGATAATATAATGTATGAAAGACTCGGTACCATATGTTTATTTTTTCATATAAACATAATTAAAACGAGTTCTTCCTTTCATAATTATAATGATCTAAGTTTTCCAACTCAATCGACAATAAGCTAAAAAGTAATCACCAACATTTTGGTCATATTTTTATGCTAAGTGTAATGAAAGTGATGCTTACAAGACTCAAGTGTTGTAAGTGTAAACACAAAGCTACTGAATTGCAGCAAACACTAGCTTATTTTGCTTCTCTCCCGTTTTTCTGATCATGTGAACTTAATCAAAATTTTTGTATTATAATTTTATTAACAAGTGTTATTAAAAAAAACAATAATAGTCATGCAAAAAATCTCCAGTTGGGCAGGTTGCGGGTTGCGGCTGAGTGGGAGTGTGGAAACTGTGGATTAATGTTTTAGGTTTAGGTTTTGTTAGTTGTTTTTGTATGAAGGTTTTTTTATATTGTCGTAAAAATATTAATTAATAAAAAATAATATTGCGGGTATGTGGATACCCGCAGCGGATACCCGCATTTTTTTTCATAAATACCAAACCCGCACCGCACCCGCAGCGGGTTTTTCTTTAAATTACCAAACCACAGCACCGCACCCACTAATATATTACCAAATCCTACCCATTGCGGGCGGGTTTTTGCGGGTTTGCGGGTTGGTGGGTAAAATTGCCATCCCTAGGTATGTCATACCCCTGGGTACCACTACCACTGTACCACAGACGGGCCCTCTTATCAATTATCTGAGGCGGAGAGAGAAGTAAAATAGATACGAAATCCGATACTGTAAGTCAATCACAATCCATTTCCTTCTCGCCAAAATATTCAGGTAGCTAGATTTAATACCGATCCCTTTATTTTAATTTTGTTATGCATCTTTCTTATAAATTTTTTTTTTTAATCTGTTAATTTGTGTATTAATAATTCTACACAGTAATGGTTCCTGATATTCTCTCTGAATACATATGCTGCATATTATAATTTTCAAATCTGAATTGCTTGTTGATTTCAATTTCAGTAGCATTATGTTTATTCTTTTGAAGGGTTGATCATATCTTTATAATTTATTACTGAACGTCGTCTGTTGTTACTACTTGCATAGGACTTGAAACTTATCAAATGGAAAGCAATAGCTTAATAACATTTGCTTCCATCGAAGAACAAAGAGTCGCTAATTGACAAGGATGAAAAATGGGATCCTGGACTTGAGTGTTGTATTTATAGGGTTCCTAAAGCTATCCGCAAAACAAATGAAGAAGCTTACACTCCTCAGGTAATTTCAATAGGCCCTCTCCATCATGATAACCCAGAATTAGGTTATATGGAAAAACAAAAAATAAGAAGGAAAAGAAAATTTAGTGAGCGAATCACTCCTGAGATATGGCAGGAATTTGTAAGCTTCATACAGAATAACGAGCAATGTATTCGCAATTGTTATGAAGAAGAGACATCTAATCTTCAAAAACTGGAGTTTGTAACAATGATTCTATATGATTCTGTGTTTATCATTGAGCTCTTTTTGAAATATTTTGAGAGAATTACGGCTGGCATTGCTTTGCCGTATACAACACGATTAATGCCTGCTATTGTCTTGGATTTAGTATTGCTTGAAAATCAGCTCCCGTACTTTGTCCTGGAGGGATTATATACCATAGCCTTCCCCTGCCAAAATGTTTCATTCCTCTACCTTTCTTGTATGTTCTTCGAGTCTTTTTGTAATATCAGTGATGGTGAGCCCAATATTTCTAGACATGTTGATTTTCAACTTCATCATTTCACTGATTTGAAAAGATATCTTCTAACAATGAGATTCAAATTCCTGAGACCAATGTCTAAAGGATTTCCTTCCGATATACCGTGTGCCCTCAAACTGCAAGAGTCAGGAGTGAAATTCAAGCGTGGTAAAGAAGAATGCTTACTAAATATAACATTTACAAAGAAAAGGCTACTCATGATTCCATGGTTGGAAGTACATGAGCTGCAAATTCCAGTCTTTCATATAGATGATGTGACGGAAAAGTTGTTTAGAAACTTGATGGCCTTGGAGCAGTGTCACTATCCAAAGGAAAACTATGTATGCCAATATATCAATCTTATGGATGCACTTATCAGCACTAAAGAAGATGTGGATTTGCTCGCTGAAGCTGGGATTATATCTAATCTTGTGGGCAATGTTAAAGTAGCAAATATGTTCAATAAACTTTGTGAAAATATGTGTTTATAGATAGTTCCTGTTACTGTGACATTTTCAAGGAGCTGAAAGCACACTACTACAGTCCTTGGAACCATGCTGTGGCATTCTTGAAAAGAGTTTATTTCAACAATCTTTGGAGAGGCACAGGAACTGTTGCAGCGATTCTGTTCTTAATCCTTACTTTTATCCAAACTATATGTTCTGTTTTGCAAGTTTTATGAGTTTACTATCTGTACTTAAAAACCAAGTCCTATAGTCAATTATCTATTGTACTTATAAATTTATATTAGTTTTGGACCCGCACTTTACGTAGATTTAACACATTTTATTTTTATTATGTGATTTCCTTTGTTTGTTGATTTTGTCAATGCATATATTAAAATACTATTTGTTTGAATTTTGTAATATGTTTAATTTTTCTTGAATTGACAGATTCACATGAATTTTTAAGTTTTTTATTTTATTTTTTTCTTATTTGAACTTTCTTAATTTGATGCTCTCCTTTTCCTTTTCATAGGGAAAAAAGCATTTGTATAAGAAGTAGAAATGAGGTCTATAATCTTTCTTTGAAGACTACATCATGTGTGCATATTTTAGTTCTTTATCACTGTTTTGGCTTATAAAATATCTTGGAAGTTAATTAGTTGTTTTGTTTATTAAACATTTTCCATTAAAATTGGAGCGGTGGTAGCTTCAGTTGCCTTAAAAAAATATGACTGTAGTGTAAAAAAATTGTCACATCATTGCCCATCAATTGAGAATATGTATTATTCTTTTGTTTTTTTACAATTCTCAAATAACATGATTAAGAGCATGAGTTGCATGATCAATATAAGATGAATGTAAAGATAGAACCCAAAGGAATTAAGAATATAATATTTAGAATGATTGTTAGAATAATTAATATTTATGTGTAATATTTATTTTTCTAATTTATTGTATTTTCAAGGCTATATAAAGAATTCTCTTGTAAATACTTTCTCAAGTAAATATATAGAGTATTCTACTATACTTTTCTACATGGTATCAGAGCCAGGTTGATCCTATGACTTATTTTCCATTTTTCCGACGACACAGCCGCCATTATCAATGCGGTCACTATTTCACGTGTCAGATGACACCTCCGACATCATCCGACTTCTTGTCAGTCGATTGTCTCAATTTCGTCATCAATTTCCTCATTTGGCATGTCCATAACCATGATTTTCCCAAAATACCCTTGAAACCATAGATTTCCCACCATTACTTTTGGTTTTTTTTTTACCCAAACCGCCACCACCATCGCACTCAAACAGCGCCGATGTGCCCTCGCCATGAACTGTGTCGCTATCCTCAGCCTCACGCCGTCACATGCCATTTTTCCCTCTGCGAGTGCGACCCATGCGCCTCTGTCTTGCCTGCGCGTGTGTACCACGTGCATCAAATTTTCTCTCGTCTATGCTTCTGTGGCTTTGACCAGTTTTCCCTGTAGTTTTCAGAGATACTTCCTATGGCTAGCGCATCTGAAGTCAACACTCATCCCCGAGCTCCGATCTTACATAAATCAGGTGCCTCAGTTCCTATTCTTTCTAATTCTCATGTTATTATATCTGAAAAATTAATTGGCTTTTTGAATTATGTATTTGGGTAATTGTATTATGATTTATAGAGTATGGGTGTGAAGACCACTTGACCTCAAGTGAGGATGTTATTGTTGGACAATTATGACCCATAGCATCATTATTTGTACAGAACATGATGTTGTTGTACAAATTAACTATGTGACAAATGAAATTGCTCTTTTATCATTTGTAATTGGATTACTGGGATATATAAATGATAAAAGTCCATATGATTAGTACCAGATTAATAAGATATGAGACAATATTAATTCACGGAAGATTTAATCATTAAATATCCATAGTCGTAATATTATCGAGATTGGACATCGATAATGCGGAATAGGCTAGTATTACACTTGTACATGTTATGGAAACGTAACAACATAGTTCTCATATATTTGGGTATTTGATACTCATGCAAGTGTAATATGAGGTTTTATTTACCGATTGTACGGAAACAGCTTCGCTCTGGATAGACCCCTCAGAATCCCATTGGTAGTATGACTAATATTTAATTATTGTTTTAATTAAACAGTTAGATTGTATTCAAAATACTTCAATTATAGTTGATTATATAATTTGATTATAGTAATCAATATATTTGAATTCAACCAATCAAGGGTAGTTAATTATATAGTTAGACTATAGTAATCATTACAATTATATAGTTAGACTATAGTAATCATTACATTAGGTTGTACCCGAAATCGTTGATTGGATAGTTGGACTATTAGAATCAAGATAACTGAAAGTTTAGCGTTTAAAACATAATCCCGATGTGGGACACAGAAATCGGCGACGCTGTTCTAGGCTCGCGGCCTAGTTGGGAGTACGGAATAGCCCACGGGGGAACTAAACCGGAGAAATAACATGGAGTCGCCACCCGGTGTGAACCGGGAAAATGTGATTTAAGGCCGCACTCACCCCTCGCAAGGGAAGACCTCAAACCGTTGGGTTCGGAATGGTCCCTTACTTATGCCACTTGTAATGATGTGATTTGTTCAATATCTTAACCGAATCTACGCAACATGCTCAAGAACAACCTATATCTAGTTCATGTTCATCAAAATAACTCATAATCTAAGTTTGCATGCTCGAAAATAAGTCTTTAAACGGCAAACATGCAATAACATACAATCATCACACACGCATGCTCAATTATCTAATGCGGAAAATAAATAAGAATTAAGCATAAATATAAATTAAATCCCTAATATGATATAAAAACAACATAATCATGCATAAAGAAAGAAAATACTAAAGACTAAATCATGCTTAAGATAAATAACATACTAGCAACCTAATCATGCTTGAATACAATATTGGATGAATGAAATATGTGTATCTCTCAAGCGGTATGTGGCATTGTATCCCGAGTGCAAACCGTAATACCGTCCATTCGGATTCGGCTACAGAATTTACGTCCGGGTTTCCATCCGATATACCACAAGAAATAACACATATCCATTCACCCAACGGCCACAACACAAATCAAATAACGACTCTCATGCGATAATATATTAAAATAAATTAAAGAAATGAAAGATAATAAGTAAAAGGGTGCCCTCAGGTCTAACCTCTTTTGTCGTCTCTCGAAAGCGCGTTACACGGCCGTCGGAAGGGTTGATGCTCCGCAACTCCTCCGATTCACTGGTTCAACATTTTCCTTCGCTATTTCACTGTTTGGG
This sequence comes from Zanthoxylum bungeanum, assembly GCA_019454045.1. NCBI lineage: Eukaryota > Viridiplantae > Streptophyta > Magnoliopsida > Sapindales > Rutaceae > Zanthoxylum > Zanthoxylum bungeanum. The sequence goes on from SKCR01035237.1 coordinate 50,676, forward strand.
TTGCTGTTTTTACTCTGTTTCTCTGCCGTTTCTGGTAATGAATTAGGCATACTGTTTTACGGTAAAGTGGGACTGTTTTGGGCAGTTTCTTTAGGTGCAGTTTTGGGTTGTTGGAGTGCAGTCTTCAGGGGTATTTTGGCGTGAGAACCGGGGCTGTTTCAGGCAGTTTGGCGTGAAAGTCTTGGGCTGTTGGAGTGCAGTTTTGGTACGAAAATGGGGCTGGTCAGTGAGGGGTTTTTAGGTGGCTGTTTTGGGTGTATAGAGAAGGGGTTTTCACGGCAGTTTGGGCAGTTTGGTGGAGGGGTTTATGCGGCTGTTATGTGGCTGGTTTTTCTTGTTGTTTGTTACGTGAATGGTTTATTTTCTATGTGTGTGGCGTGAAGCTGGGTTGAAAAAGGAGTGTGGTGCAATGGCTGATCTGTGTGCTACGCGTGAAGAGGGAGTGATGGGCGTGGCTTATTGCATGGGCTGAGTGTGTGCTTGTTTAGGTGAGAGTGGCATGAGAGCTTCATGTGGGTTGTGAGTGAGTGGATTTTAGGTGGCTATTGGCGTGAGAGTTTGTGAGTGCGTGAAGATTTTTAGGTCAATGGGGCATGAAGGTGTGTGTAAGGGGTTGTGGACTGAGTGAGCTGCGAGGCTGTGAGTGCTAGGGGGCCTGGTTACGTGGGGCAAAGGGTATGTGGTTGGCGTGAGCAGGTGGCCTGTTCGTGGGGCAAAGGGTATGTGGTTGGCGTGAGCAGGTGATGGCTGTGCGTGACTTTGAGGGTGTGTGGCGTGAATTTGTTGTTGTTTGACGAGTCAGTGTTTAGGGCTGCTAGGGTGCTACTTGTTGTTGTTTGGCGAGTCGGTGTTACGTGATGTGTGGACGAGGAGTGAGAACGTGAGCAATCGGTGAGCAGTAGATGGGTGTAGATGGCTTCTTAGAGTTTCATTGATTTTTAGAGAGATGGGCGAGAGGTGTTAGTGAGAGAGTGGTGCGGCAGTGAGGGTTCATGTGTAAGGGGCATGTTTTTGTCGATTGTGAGGGGTTGTGATTTGCTGGTCAGAGTGGTTTGCTATCAACGTCGTGTGGTTTTAGTGAAGGGCTCGATCAGGGAGAGAGATGGTGGCGTGAATGAGGTGATGAGAGAGATGAGTTAGGTTTTAGGGTTTGTGATGACGTCCAAGCGAGAGAGAGATTGAGCTGCCGTAAGTTGGTCTTCTAGGGTTTTTTGTGCGTGGGTGAGGAGAGAAGATGGAAGAGAGATTAGGGTTTTCTGGTTTGTTCTTTGGCGTGAGTATGGGTAAAGAAAAGAAGAGAGTACCGAGAGAGAGAGTGTTTGCTTAGTGTGGGCGTCAGGAGAGAGGAAGATGTCTAGGGTTTGTTGTTGTTTAGATAGTTGCATGTGTTAGGGTTTGGTATGGGTTTTGAAAGGAAACAAATCATGTTAAAAGGGAGGGAATTTGATTAGATTATTTAGGGAAAGAAATGATTGTAATTGGTGGGGAATTTCTTAAATTAGGGGAGTGATTTATTTAATTTGGTATGTAATTTTTAATTTTAATTCAATTTAAATTTAATTGTTTGATTGGTTTAATTTAATTTGTGAATTAAATTTAATTAAGATTTCAATTTAATTGGTTTGTGATTTTTAGGTTAGGTTATTTAATTTCAATTTAGTTATTTTAATTGGTTTAATTTAATTTCAATTTAATTAGTTATTTAATTTGATTATTTAAATTAGGAATGTGATTTAATTAGATTTTAATTTAATTTAATTTTAATTAGTTTTAATTTAATTTAATTTGTGACATGTATTTTAAATGTTTTAATTATTTAATTTGTGAGATGTGTTTTAAAATAGAGGTCCAACAAGCGAACCCGAAGCGAAACAAGCGAGTTAAATCTGACAAAATACTAATTCCCGACTTTACCCTTCCAACGTCCGTTTCCGGCGGCTTTCACAACTAAAGAGATAGTGTCTCCATACGAGACTTATCATCGGGCTGATATGCAAAAATGCAATGTCTACACTCGGGTGAAAATGTCTTTAAATGACTTCAATTTTCATATTGGGAAATGAATTTCAGGATAATCCTGGGAGTCGAGAAGTTACTCAATTTGATAGAGCGACCTCTCGGGCCTAAGCCCGGAGTTGAGCAAATAGTAGAACATTAGTTTTGGAAGACTCATGTGTTGGAGTTCTACGGTCCCAAGGATCGAATACAAAGCATAAAATAAGTGCGAATACAACGAGGGAGTTGCGGAATACTCACATCGAGCGGTTAAGCGACGCGGCAACGAACAAAAAAAATATTTTCTGCCTCCTTACTGCTCACGGCAGTGAGCTGCAGTCCTCTCCAAGATTCGGCCTCAATCACTCCAATTGCCGCATCCTACTGCCTTTCACGCAGCCATTGCCTCTTCACGCAGTCATACCCTTTCATCACTCCAATTGCCTCACGCATAAACTCCACTCACGCGCAAAGGACACACTCACAGCCCCACAAACACGTTCACAGACCTTTCACACCTCACGCATAGCCACACCACACAACAACCTTTTGACCAAACACACACACCAAGCCATTCACGGCTCCACACAGCAAACACCTAGCCCCCACTAACCGACAATAACACAACAAAACAAGAAGTCCCCCACCGATTCAAACAATAAATAGCCCCCGTATTTGCCGCAAAAACAACCCCCACTGCAACCCAAAAAAATCGCAAACCAGTCCCCAAAAATAGCCCCTACTGCAGTAAAAAAAAAACTGCACTATTTGATCACCGAAATTACACTCTTTTTATCACCGAAACAACCCTTATTTTATCCCTTAAAACCGCATAAACCAGTAGCAAAACAGTGAGGAAATAGCAGCGAAACGGAGTGAAAACAACAGCCCAAACAGTGAAACAACGAAGGAAAACATTGAGTTAGTGAACCGGAGGAATTGCGGATCATCAACCCTTCCGACGGCCGTGTAACGCACTTCCAAGAAGCGACGTAAAAGGTTAGACCTGATGGTATCGTCTTTATTTATTATCTTTCATTTTTTTTATTTTATTTTAATACATTATCGTATGAGAGTCGTTTGTTGAGGCATGATGTGATTTCCGGATGAACGGATTGCGTGTTCTCTTTTGTGGTATATCGGATGGAAACTCAGACGTAAATTCTGTAGCCGAATCTGAATGGACGGTATTGCAGTTTGCACTCGGGATACAATGCCACGTACTACTTAAGAGGCACACATATTTCGTTTCATCCAAATCTTGTATTTGAGCATGATTAGGTCGCTAGTATGTTATTTATTATTTAAGCATGATTTAGTTTAGTATACTATTTATTTTAAAGCATGATTATATCATGTCCTTATGCATGATTTAGTTTTTTACTTTTGCATTAAGGATTTAGTTTACATTCACGTTTAAGTGGTTATTTATTTGTTGTGTTTGGTGATTCGACATGCCTGTTGTGTGGTATTGTGTGCTTGCCGTTATAATGACTTACTTTTAAAGCATGCAAACTTAGTCATAGGATTTATTTTGAAGAATGCAGACTAGGCCTAAGTTACCTTTGAGCATACATGTTGAGTAGATTCAGTTAGTTTATTGCACAAATCATATCATTACAAGTGACATAAGTAAGGGACCATTCTGAACCCAACAGTTTGAGGTCTTCCTTTGCGAGGGGTGAGTACAGCCTTAAATCATTTTCCCGGTTCACACCGGGTGGCGACTCCATTATTCTCTGGTTTAGTCCCCCGCAGGCTACTCCGTACTCCCAACTAGGCCGCGAGCCTGGAACAACATACGTCGCCCAGTTTCTGTGTCCTACACTAAGTTACTTGTTCCATTTGGTAATTATTACCAAAAAGTAAATCAACAAGTGAACCAACCAAACATGCCATTTCCTAACCTTAATCATGGTAAATGATACTTATAAAATAATTACTTTAATCATTTAACATTTAAATAATTAAAAAATTAAATACAAATATCTTAAATATATGTATTACATTTAAATTAAATATCTCAAATACATATATTAATGATATATGTCAAATATTATAATTTGACAATTAATTAATGTGTATTTAATAACATCAAATATTAAATACAATACACATTAATTAGAAAATGATCATTAGGTCCATTTGCATGTATCTTTCATTTAACAGTTAAATGATTTATAAATAATCTTCATTATTCATAAAAGATGCTCTAGTACTCTACGAGTATATTTCATTAGTGAGACTCTCTAGATTCAAACATATCCATCACGAAATCCAAATTTGTGTCCATAATTTAGCCACCCGTAAATTATGACGACCACAGATAAACTCGCTGAATCATACAGGTCGAGGTCATTGCATATGTATAAGTATAATCCTATCGATGTATTTATTAGCAATCTTCTAAATAACACTCGGAACTTACTTACAAAGTATGCCACAGTCATGGATTATTAGATTGCTAATCATATAATGAATACCTATACCATGTACACAGGACTGACGAATCCTATCTTGATACACATAGGATATCATGAGCATGAGTCCACACCCAACGAACATATGGAGGTCTAATCTTAATATATCGGTGACGAGACTGCCATCTAAGTGTGGAGGATAACTCATATATCCACAGTGGTATCTCAAGTCAAAGAATCACTATGCTACTCAACCCGAGAAGATTCCTATTGACGTTGGGGTAGCATCTATTAGGTAATATTCTTCAGTGTTTATCAAATAAACACTTACATGTCTATACGAGTCTCCCAAGACTCGTGGTTCATTGGGATAAATTATCGGACCAAGTCACGTTATACGGCATGTACTGATCTCAGCGGATTTTTACTAACCGATCCGTGTTAGTAAATCTTGACCAGAAACTTAATTTGATAATATATTTCTAGTAGTGACACTTCCCAATGTCAATTACAAGCTATGTTGTAATTGTGCACTATATTATATATTATCGGGTCTTTGTCTAATATATATGTATCACTAAACATGATTTAGTGTCAATCTAATGAATCAGATCGAATATCTATAATAAAATACAAGAGATGCAACCATAAATTAGTAATATTATGGAAAAAAAATATTGCTCGTATTCATGAATTGGACATAAATATGTTCCGAATTGGCGCTCCGAGCACCAACCCTACCATAAAATTCAAGCAACTTTCTGCGGTTGATTTTCAATTTCGGCACAATAAAGGTCTATGTTTCAGATATGATGAGAGATTGCACCCGAACCACGTGTGTCAGAGTGAGAAGGCTGATCTTATTGATGACATAAGGTCGATTTTAGAGGGTGAAAGTATTAGGAAGAGTGGAGCAGTGATTGATGAGAAGCAGATTGAAGGAGTTGAAGCCGTAGAGCCAGTGATCGCGAATGAGGATGATCATACTTCCATTGTAATTACATTTTCAGACCTACATGAGTAAGTTGATAATGAAGAAGCGAGCATTAAAACAACGTCTATGAGACGGAGAGTGTAGAAGTTGATGTAATGGAATATGTAGCCATTGAGGATGAGGATCTTGCCCCTAAGGCGGCTATGCTTTTAAGAAAACAAGAGCATGCTGAGGAGGAAGAACCATTGCAACTTGTGCTATTAGTGGAGAAAGACAACGAACTAGAACTCTTTATTCCTCAGGTGAAGAAATTGGAGGTGCCAGTTGAGCATTTTTTTAGGTTTTGATGGTGGATCTGTTGTCTTTGGGTCAGTTCTGTAAGGGAATATTTTGGACTTTTATTAATCAGTTGAATCTATTGGTTATCTGGAGGAAGCTTGGGAATTCATCAGAACCATGTCTTTCAAGCCTGAGATATCCTTTGAGGCGACAGTCATATCCGCACTCCCACGTTGAGGACAACATATTTTCAAATGGGGGAGTAATGTTAGGACCTAATGGATAAAATTGCTAAGAGAAATGGGTAAATGGGTCATTTTAATCATTAGGATTTAGGTATAAATAAAAATGATTTGTTGGTGTTTTGGGTTATGGCATCATATTGTTGAATTTGGGAATTGGAATTGGAGGAGAAATCCTAGAGAAGCTGACAACTCATTTATGTTATGCAATGACTGGTGAATTGATCTTCACCTTCAACTATCGTTGTAATCGCTTTTCCATTCAATAAAATAATATTTTGATCAATTGCTAATTGATGGAAACCGAATAAATATTCTCAAAATATTATTTTATTGAATGGAAAAGCGATTACAACGATAGTTGAAGGTGAAGATCAATTCACCAGCCATTGCATAACATAAATGAGTTGTCAGCTTCTCTAGGATTTCTCCTCCAATTCCAATTCCCAAATTCAACAATATGATACCATAACCCAAAACACCAACAAATCATTCTTATTTATACATAAATCCTAATAACTAAAATGACCCATTTACCCCTTTCTCTTAGCGATTTTACTCATTAGATCCTAACATATTCAAGAACATAGTCCATGTTCTTGAACCTCTCTTAATGAGTTAATCTGTTTTTCAATTTATGTCTGAGAAGAGATGAGAATGTGGTTCCCAAAAGGCACAGCTTGTTAGATTCGATGCTTGGCAATTTCCTAACCTTTTGATGATATCATGATATGTTTGCTTTACATTATTTGAATATTAGACTTTGAGGCTTGACTCAAACTTTCACGCCTTCTGGTGCCCTTCAGCTGAGTAGATAGTATCATAGGTCAGTCGTCTTCTGATCATTATGCTCACCTTTCCATACTTAAAAAATTACAGAAATTAACCCTCTCGAACTGACAATATGTACTACAATTCAATTTTGTCCCCAAACCATCTTACAAACTTCTAAAATCTTGATGTATACCCTGGATTCAATGTAATCGGATAATCTGATCCATATATAACTTATTAAATTTTACTAGAAAACACCTCATATTAATAGGGATAAAATGTACAGACTTAATCAACAATTAAATGATGATCCCCAAACTGCATCACACCCTTGCTATGTCATTGGCAAACCTGACAATGACATGAAATTCACATGCCAAAACGGACAATATCATGCTAGTTGGATTGCCGCTATAAAGCTAGGATTTGAGCTTATAATCCACCATGTGTTTTGCCAAAACGGATGATATCGTGTTAATTGGTCGCTACAAATAGTATCAGAGCAAACTCATCAAATCAAAAATATACTAAAAAAGATGTTGAATCCAAAGAGGTAGATCATAAATCTTTTGGGTCAAGTGCTTGAAATTAATCTTTAGTGCCAAGAGCAAAACCGTAAGGAACAGTTAGACTTTAATTCATAATGTCTTGTGTCAAAATGGAAAATATCGTATTAATTGGGGCAGTGACTACATATCATGTGTATGTAACTTTATTCGTGTTAAAAATGACTTTCTAATGTTTAAAAATGATTTTTTAATATCAATTTTTTTTTTAAATTATTGTTTGGTAAAACTATTTTGTAGTCTCTACGGAGAGAAACTCAAATTTCAATTTTTTAATAATACGCGTTAAAGTTTTTTTAAAAAATTAAATTATCTATAATACCTTTAATATAATTTTGATATTTTTTTCCCTCAATTAGAACAAACCTCTCTCCAGCACAAAAATAATCTCTCTTTTTTTCTTTTTTTCTGTTTTTTTTTTTTTAAAAAAAAAACAATCTAATTTTTTTAGTGCGTTAATTATTGAACATTAGAACCTTTGTATTTTAGGGCTAAAGCTATTTTTGCATCTCAAAACTAAGGGGGCATCTTCTCTGCTTTTATATTTCAAATTTGTCTTTTATCTTTTTGCTGTCAAATGCAAATTAAGAAAATATGACTCTTCTAATAATGGGGTTGGCTATATTAGCAATTTTTGCTCACCACCATCATTTTTCTTTTATACCCTCAACCAAAAGCCACCACATAATCAAAAAAGTAAAGAGATGCTGCTAAGAAGCTCCTCAACACCAGCTCTTGGCTCTCTCTTTTATCCAATCCAAGAGGGTTCCAACAACCATGAAACCAACACCACCTTCAATCACCACCTGCCACCACCATCACCAACCACCACCACCATTCCCCGCAGACATAGCTACAATAAACTCTATCCTGCGGCAATTAATGTACCTACTGTCTCTTGCAACTCCTCTCACAGATCCCCCTCTGTTGCTGATCATAAAGGCATTGGCAGGGCACAATCTGAAGGAAACTTGCAAGGACTAGCTTATGCTTCCTGCAAGGATGAGGAAGATTTCTTTAACACAACCAGCCTAGCAGTACGAAGGTTTCAGGGAGAAACAAGGGCTTGATGTTGGAATCAATACCGTCTTTTTCCTACTCTAACTTCAGAGGTAGGCGAGAAGATGATGAGAGTGATTGGGAAGACAATGAAGAAAGAAGAATACTCCGACGAAATGATGAAGAGATGTCGCAGAGAAATATGATTAGTGAGAGAGAGTCATGGCCATGGAAGGTGGTGGATTTAATTTGAATAATGAGATGACAACATGGCTCTTGGTAAGGAGGTGAAAATTTTGGAAACACTCTGGAATAGTGGTTATGAAGAGGAAAGAGGGTTGGTTGGTCAAAAGATGTATCTGGCAAAGGGACTTGGCATTGGTGGTAGAGGAGGCGGTCGAGGTGGCTTTGGCGGAGGTGGAGGAGGCGAGTTTAATTCAGCAGGCTCCAGTGGGAACGGTCGGGGCAGCCAAGGGATCAAGGAGTATTATAAGAAAATGGTAGAGGAAAATCCAGGAAACCCTTTGTTCTTGAGTAATTATGCTCAATTTCTGTATCAGGTGAGTCGTGTTCCCTCTACTGTGCTCTTTTAATTTTAAACATGTTTCCAGCTTTCATGGATAGTAATGGAAATAAAAAATTAATATCATTAATCATCTACAAGAAATAATAGCATTATATTGGAATGTAATTAACATTTATTCAGAAATTAAAGCATTTAAATCTTTCTGATTTTACTCACAGTCCAAGCAAGATCTTCCGAAGGCTGAGGAGTATTACTCTCGCACCATTTTAGCAGATCCTGGAGATGGTGAGATTCTGTCACAATATGCCAAGTTAGTATGGGAGCTTCACCAAGATGAAGACAGAGCTGCTACTTACTATGAAATAGCAGTTCATGCTTCCCCTGAAAATAGGTATATAAATATATATATATATGCATATATATTCTAGAATCCGAGTTTCTTAATAATTATAAATGCATAATTTCAGCTTCAATTACCAGACTTCCAATGTCTTGTTTTTCAGTCATGTCCATGCATCATATGCCGGTTTCCTCTGGGAAACCCAGGAAGATGATGATGAATGTGATGCACCAGGTGATTTTAACTCCATCGCCACCCAATTTGGTCGACCCGTGGTGGCTTCAGCAAATGCGTACCTGTAAAAGTTTGGAGAGAGAGGTCTCCAATTGAAATACAACATAGAAAGAGATGGAAAGAAAAGGAAACCATGCTGGGTTACATTCCTTCTGTAGTATTACATAATATCATCAACAAATGAAAATTCTTTTGAATCCTATTTCCATCATTAACAAGAAAATCAGTTTAATTTCATGTGAATGTCGCAAACAAAATGAGTTCCAAATTGTTTCAGAATCCAGAAGAATCGCAAAATACAAAGAAACCATGAAAACAAATAGTAAGAGATTCACATTCCTCACAAGTCACAACACGTCTCAAAAATCCCAAAAATATCCCCATGAATTGCATGATAAAAACCATTCAAGAGGAGAAGATGAAAATTTGTAACAGCAGATGAAGCAAAAAAGTGTCCCTGGACAACATCCAAAATGGCAACCACATAAAATACAAATATATTTATGTAAATCATTTAGAAAAGCAAAAATGTTCCACCAGGAATCAGCAACACCGTTAGATCAAAAAAGTACGATCCCCTTGAATGATTTCGCCTGTTCATACTTGGTCTCCTAAATCTAATGGTCTCATTGTGAACCACGTTAGAAACCATTGCCTCTTGATCTGTTATAGTCACCACCATCTTGCGCACTTCCCCTGCCCAACCACGACCACTAAAGCGTCCGCTAGGAGGCTCTGTTTGGTAACTTCCCCTGCCTCTTCCCCTTCCTGATCATGGCAGCAAAGCATTATCAGAACCACAATTTGAGTATGAATTTTAAGTGCTAATAGATACAGCACATGTTATTGTATGCAAGTGAGACACTCATGAGCCAAGCACCCATGTTACCTCAGTTAACGAATGACAATCATGTCCACGCACACAGAAAATGGTAAAAATAAACATCAATGCAATGGCTTGAAGCAGAAGAAATTATACAACTCCATGCCACCAACATATCAGAAAATTTTCAGAATCCAACCATATAAAGATTGTGAATGTTTATCATAACACGAAAGATAATATCAGCCTCTGAAAAAGATAGAAAGACCAAAGGATTGAGACACGCACTTCCTCCTCGAGAAGTATTGCCACTGTTTGGTCTCCGCTCCTCAATGTAGACTTGCCTTCCAGCCAACAGTATTGGAGATGCCTACAGAACAAACAAGACAAGTCAGGCCAATGATAAGTGAAGAATTGATCGATAATATAATAAAAGACCACATTAGAAATGTCAAGTTGTCAACAGACTTATTAAAACAGCAACTGCAACTGATGATCTATATCAAAATCAAACCTGGATAGCATTTTGAACACCAGAAATGTCTTCAAACTCAACAAACGCATAGCAAACACCAACAACATCCTGTATGTAACACAATTGCTAATTCAGCTTCTTCCAATAATACATGTAGACGCTAAATTAGAAGTGAAGAAAAAATACCTTCCGGTTTCTAACAAACACACCATCAGGCTTGATTCTGCCGAAGTTCTTAAACTCCTGCTCAATTTCGAAAGCAGTAACAGTAGAGGGCAAGTTTCTCACATAGACAGATTTCACTTCACCTGAAAGGATAATAATCATATGACTCTGCTAAGCACCAACATCGAATTTCTAAACAACATTTCACTGGATTGCAACAAAACTCAAGTCTCAAACAATAAAAGGCAAGCTACCAAAAATGAAAATAAACAAGCTCGAATAACTTTTTGGTTATAGAAAACACAAGAAACTCATATGAATAAAGGGTCACATCAAAATACTAGATGATCCAGGCCAATAATCACAGCCTTTGCACAAGTTGAGGCTATGAGATTTAGAGATTAGCATATCTCAGTCAACCACAATATTTGAATACAAGTCTCATGGAAAAGTGAAAGACCATCAACAGTTTTCAAAAAGAAATTATATACAGCAGAGGAGATAACCTCCCTGCAAAATCAATAGTTATTATCATTCAGTCCTGTGGGAAGAAATATTGACACAGCCAGCAAAGGCACAATGATTAACTTCTATATTATTATACTAGTATAAATTTAAAAACAAAAAAATTAACCTTCATCTATGGCCAAGCTTTCATCCGCTGCTTCAAATCCAGATTCAGGCACATATGAGGAAACCCTGGATTCAGGCACAAATGAGGATGCATAATTTGACTGCTGGGTAGCGGGATGGGGAGTAGGGTTCCAATCTGATGTTGTTGAGGCAGTTTTGGTAAAGGATGGTTGAGTAGTAACAAATGATGCATTCTGGCTCTTAGATGCTCGCAGCTGCATGTTTTCAAAATATTGAAAATAACTATAAATTAGTCACTTGGTAACACTTCAACAGATCATAAACTAAGCACAGAAAATAAAAATTTAAGAGCGCCAGCCCTCCCACAAATGGTTCTGGCTCAAGTAATCAACTATTAGGACACTTATTATCTTGCTTTTCTTACTTTCCAAACATATGTCCCACAACACTACCAATTATATGTCAAAGGTAAATATGCATTCCTATTCACATCTTTCTGTTGCAACGACAGAATTGTTCTGGGCATGGAGCATGCTAGACATAACATTTATGCAACAGTAAAATTTGATGGGACTTTGATATCCAACAGGATGTAAAACATTTATTAACTATTCAGATACTATATTAGCAGATTCAACAAATGAAGCTCCATGTCGAAATTAAACTAGAAGAAACATTCATTAGAAAGGAGCACAGTAAGAGAGTGAGAATGACCATATATAGTTTTAACAAACTTTTCTTTAACAACACTTGCCTCTTATAAGAGTATTTTAACAATGCTCTCAGAGATGATGGTTAGATGATATAGAAGACACATGTAGCAACTAGCAATACATGCCTGAGGGTGCAGATAAACAATATCATGTGAGCTCACATGAATTAAAAAGAGCGTACAAACCGTGCTTACAATAGAAGCATAAGTTTTTATTTGAGGCTCGTCCACATGCTCTTCCACAGCAGTGACAGGTGGGGGCTTCACAGGGTTCACATCAGTTTGAAATGATAATGGAGCTTCTTCTGCAGGAGTTTCCTCAACCACAATTTCAGGTTCAGGTTCAGATTCAGATTCTTCTTCCTGATCTTGCTCTGGGAGACTGTATTTATCAATCGGATCTTCTTCTATATGAACTGAGCTTACATACTCTCTGGCCTCTTCCTCCAGGACATAATCAGAAGCTTCTAAATCAAACAAATCAGAGCAACCACAGTAATTGTCAATCATTAAATAATATTGATCAAAGATCGCCAATAACCTATATATAACCCATCATAATGCTCAACTCAATTTATATTTGTAGTTGACCAACAGATTGAACAATAATTATAATGTATAGTTGACTAAAACGTATAAGCTCAGATAAAAAGTCAGCCTAAAACATAAAAGTTCTCCTACAAATTAAGATGGGTATTTGTATTAATAATAAGTATCATTATCATATGCCTGTCTTTCAACTCACATATCTCAAAACTGCTTGATTCTAGTATTATTTATAAATTTTTATAATTGTACCTGGTTGTTCAGCAAGAGGGCTAGAATCATCAAGTTGAACATCCAACCTATTTTCGGACAATACCGGAGGTGGATGCTGGTAAATCGGTTCTTCGTCAAGGAACTGGAAAATATCATTAAGAACAAAATAACCCTTCTCCTGAGGAGCAAGGAAAAAGGTCTGCACAAATTTCCTTCGTCCGCTGAAATCCTTAGTTTTGACGGAACCTGAAACCATCACCAACACACCTCCATTCCAAGAACCAAGCGAATTGATTGTGTTGATCTCAATTGCAGTGAAATTTAGTGACATGACAAGTGAATGAATATCCTGCAGACAAAAAGTTAAAAGTAAGAATATAAAAGAAAATTAATTAAGAGAATAAGTTATACATCAGCAGACACAGAGCCTATACATTGATAGTTTAAATTTGAAGTAATAAATAAAAGTTGAATTGCCTAACCAAAGAAGAAAAGTCCTTTATAAGTCAGAACTTACCTTCTATAGAAAACACATCAAATCTAATCACCACAGCCAATCAACAAGAAAATAGCACAAGTTTGTACTTGCAATGACTATCATAAACTCAAAGTCAGACATAGTATAAATTTTCTATGGTTTCCAGATTAGGGGATTACTGTGTAGAAGCCATTGTGATGACCCTCCCCAGTGCAGTGTTGTTGAAGACGCAAAGTGCACTAAGACGCAAAGAGTACTAGAGCCTAGGCGCGCGCCTTGCGCCCTGATGAAGGTGAGGCGCAAATTGCAAAAAATATATATAAGTATCCAGTGAACTAAAACAAAGAGAAATCGTTGAAAATATATCAAAAAAATCACAATAATACAAATACTAATAATAAAAATTAAGGTATTTGTCGAAATTTAAAGTCCACCATAAAATCTATCATAATTTATTAAATAAATATTATATAACTTGATTTCGAGATTGAGTGGGTCAATTCGAGTAAGGGTTTTCCCACCCTTTTTATGAGGCACGCCTAGGCCCACTTAGGCGCAAAAGGTGAACACCTGATGAAGGTTGCCTCGCCTGAATTTCACGAGGCGCAGTGGCCTAAACCTGAGGCACGTCTTTGACAACTATGCTCCCCACTAACAACATATTGTCCTCTTTGGCTACCAAAACAAGTCCTTATAAACAGTAGCGGAGCAACATATAGGTGAGCGGGGGTAGTCGCCCACACTCAATCAAAAAATTTGTTAAAATATGTCCTATAAATTCATGAAAAGTCTGATTTGTTAATAAGATAATTTTATAAAATGAGGAGTATCTACAAAATCAAATTTTGCCTCTGGCTATGCCACTGCTTATAAGCACATTCCAAACACACTTTCCTTTCTGGGATGTCATAGCCATAGTGCAATTTATAAACAACGCAAAATTTTCTATAGCTTCCAGATCAGGAGACTAATATGGAGAAGCCACAGTGCAATTTACAAACAAATAAAAACACCAACTTCATACATTTAGCCATTACGAATGCATTTCACAAATATTTCTTTTTCCTTTATCAGAACAGTTACATATTTACAAAAATAAATGAAAAGAAAAAAGATTTTTACCAGCATTGAAGAAGCAGACTCATTGGAATCTCCATCGACCCGGATCATGGAGCTGGCATCTGAGTAAAACTGATGAACAATATCAGGCTGTTGCTTAAGTACCTGATAGTATTGCCCCACAAAGTAGGAACCAACCTGACAACATAACATCACCCCACTTCACTTTCATTGACACCCAAAATAACCCAAAAAAAAAAAAAATACAAACTTATAAACATATCAAGTTGGTTTCTGAAAGAAAAAAAAAACCTGCATGGGCGATGGATTTGGAGCGGCCATTATTGGTTAAGAACAGAACAAAATCATGCAGTTAAAGAAAAAAGATCCAGTAGCAACCTCGCCTGTGATCGGTCACAGATCCACTTCAAGATAAACAGAGGTTCAGATGTAGGGCTTTGTGAAAAATGAAAATAAAAGAATTCAAAGGAGACGAAGACTTTGGTTTGGATACAGATCTGACAGTCTAGACTAGAGTGAGTTGAGTCGGACAGCGATTTTTATACCATGTGAATATATAATTGATCTAAATAAATAGAGAATTATTATAAAAAATTCCAATATTTCATTGATTATACTTGCGGATGATAATGGAGTAGGACGAAATTTATTAATTTTGTTCGGTTTTATTTATATAATTAGGATAACAAACTTTCTTCCACTCATTTTTTTTTTTTTTTTAAAGGACTCATACTCTTTCATTTTTAAATCGAAACAAAAAAAAATGTCCAAACCTTAAGTATAATTAATAAATTTGTGCTTTTAATTTTATCAATATTTAATCTTATATTTGAAAGTTTATTATAGTAATTTTGTGGTCCCTGAAATGAAGGGTTAAGACCGGTGTTTTAAAATTCGAATCGGTTCATCGACCTGATCTGTCGAGAGAGTTAATGATAAGAGGTCCGATCAGGGTCGAATCGGGGTCAACCCGGGATTAGTATTTTAACTAACCTCTCTCTAATCTCAAAAGAAGGAAAAACAAAATTAAATTTTCCACAGCACGCCCTCTTCCCCTTCCCTACCTTTTTTTTCATCTTTTTATGATTTTCTCTTTCGCTTTTCTCATTCTTCTTCCATCTCCCCTTTGTTTTTTCAATCATGTATATTGTTTGTATCACGACGAAAAATTATCTCGAATCTCAAAAAAAAAACTGAGATTTTTTTAGATTAAAAGATCAAATTCAAAATGAAAATCATCTCGAATCCTACTAAAATTTTGTTGTGATTAAACACACACAATAGAGGAGATGTGAGAGGAAAACTCTTCTTTTATTACACCACAAAACAATTACAAAGCTTTATACAAAAACTTTACAAAAAACCTCTCAACCCTCTTTACTCTCTATTCTCTCTGTTTTGGGATGATGATAACTGAGCTCTAAGGCTCCTTTTATAATGCTCAAACCGCGTGCTACAGTAACAAGCGGTTTGGCAAGTTGGCAACACGCTTGTTGCAAGCTGGAGAGTGTTGCTTTCAACTTTCGGCTGACTTGACTGCATGCAAATGCATACAACTTGTGTCCAGCTTCTGCCTTGCTGGTTCCAGCAACTTCACTTCAACAAATCTCCCCATCGATGAAGATTTGCCGTGAAAATTTGAGCCGACCATCAATCATCCAAATCGGATCCTCCAAAGGATCCACTCTTGGCTGCATCTGTATGACTGCCTACGTACCCTGAGTTGGGATCAAGCCAATCGTAGTTCTCTGTCTCTCCCCACTCTGACTATGTGGAGAGTTTTGTCATCCCGGCTATGGCACGATAGATTTCAAGCTTCTTTTTCGGTAAAACCTTGGTGAACATATCGGCACCGTTGTCGTCGGTGTGAATTTTCCTGAGTTCTAACAGCCTTGAGCTCAGGACGTCCCGTATCCAGTGATACCTTACATTGATATGTTTTGACCTCGAGTGAAATGTCGAATTTTTACCAAGGTAGATAGCACTCTGGCTATCGCAGTACAAAGTGTACTTCTCCTGCTTGAAACCCAATTCATGGACGAATGTCTTCATCCACAACAATTCCTTGCAAGTTTCTGTCATTGCAATGAATTCTGCCTCTGTTGTAGAGAGTGCAATACATCTCTGCAACCTCGACTGTCATGCCACAGCTCCCCCTGAGAGAGTAATCAGATACCCCGAAGTAGACTTTCGGGTATCCACATCTCCTGCCATATCTGAATCGGTGTAGCCCATCAACAATGGTTCGCTGCTTCCAAAACATAATCTCATCTTGTGTTGAGTGCCCCCCCCCCCAAAATGTCTTTGGCAGCTTGGCTTGTGACAGTAAGCTTCTGACCCTTTCGCACAAGGTTCTGTTCATCCTCTCAGCTAGGCCATTCAGCTGAGGTGTCTTCGGAGGTGTCGTTTGATGTCGGATTCCTTGCGTCTTGCAGTACTGATCAAACGGACCTCTGTATTCTCCACCGTTGTCTGTTCCGATGCATTTGAGTTTCTTGCCGGTTTCTCTCCCCACCAGGGCGTGAAACTCTTTGAACACTCCAAGCACTTGGTCTTTTCTCTTCAAGGTGTATGCCTAGATCTTCCTTGAATGATCATCAATGAATGTCACAAAATACAGTTACCCACCAAGTGTTTTTGTCTGCATCGGACCGCATACATCTGAATGTATGAGGTTAAGTACCTCCGGTTTCCGCTGAGGCGGTGAGCTCTGGAAGGACACTCTGTTCTGCTTTCCAGCCATGCAGTGTTCACACTTCTGTAAGTGTGAGTTCTTCAATTCGGGAAGAACATTCCGCCTGCGTAGTATCTCCATCCCTGTTTGACTCATGTGACCGAGCTTTTTGTGCCATAGCTCGGCTGCCTCATTACTATTAACTATATTTATGCTACTATTGGAAAGCTTAGCATGCATCAA
Organism: Zanthoxylum bungeanum; assembly: GCA_019454045.1. NCBI lineage: Eukaryota > Viridiplantae > Streptophyta > Magnoliopsida > Sapindales > Rutaceae > Zanthoxylum > Zanthoxylum bungeanum. The sequence continues at coordinate 67,988 of SKCR01035237.1, forward strand.
ATACAGAGTTGAATCTTTCTTACCTCGTGCCACGACCATTGATCCTTTAGTGAGCTTTCAGGTGTCGTCACTAAAGGTGCTGCAGAAACCTTCATCATCCAGCTTGCCTGTTGAGATCAGGTTTAACCGGATGTCAGGGATGTGTTTGACTTCCTTCAACACTAGCCTTGTCCCGTTGTCTGTTTCAAGGCAGATGTCTCAAATACCGACGGCTTTAGACTGGCCGTCATTCCCCATCCTTACAGCACCGTAGTCTCCTGATGTGTAAGATGAAAAGAAGTCTCTGCAAGATGTGGTGTGTATGGAGGCGCCACTATCTATCACCCAACTGGTCTCATGGCTGGCAAGATTCACAACATATTCTTCGTATATAATGCAGAATTCTTTGGAGGTTTTGTCGGTGGTAGTAGCAACTCTTTCTTGGTTAGAGTCACCATCTCTCCTAGACTGCTCGTTCTTCAGTTTGTAGCAATCCCTCTTCATATGGCCTTTCTTTTTGCAGTGATAGCACTCAATATCTTTAGTTCTTGATTTACCTCAGTTCTTGTCTGGTCTACATGGGCCTCGGCTTTTACTCCTCCCCTTTCTGGTGTTCTTTTCTGTCACTAAAGCTTCTGAGGTTAAGGCTGATGCTGACTCATGCATTCTCGTCCTCTTTTCTTCCTCGAAGATCCTGGTTTTCGCCATCTCCATAGTGACTTTCCCATCTGCGGCTGAATTTATCACCGTAGATCTGAACGTTTCCCAAGATTCTGGTAACGTATTAAGAAGTATTAAGCCATTTACCTCATTTCCGAAGTCTATGCCCAATACAAACAATTCTTTCTTTGATCCGAGGAAATCGTTGATGTGGTCCGCCACAGCTGTACCTTCCTGGTATTTCAACCCCATCATCTTCTTGATGTAGTACAGCTTTTTGTTGCCAGTCTTTGCTCGGAAAAGCTCCTCCAGCTTTCTCCATAAGACACGTGCATTTGTTTCTTCACTGACATGGTTCACGATACTATCGTCGATCCACTGATGAATAGTACTGCAAGTTTTCAGGTGAAGATTAACCCACTTTTCATCGGATATTCCTTCTGGTTTCTGCTCCAGAAATACCGATCCATAATAGTCATTCACATACAGAATGTCTTTCATTATTCCTCTCCATGTGAAATAGTTTGTACTGGTTAACAATACAATTTTTCCGTTACCCCCAACCATCATTAAAATTCTAAGTAGAATTTCAAAAAACTGAGCTCACCATTGCGTCCGGAATGGTCAAAAATGGTGGAAATGACACTTCATTTCTCAAAATCCGACACATGGACCAAATTACAAATTTCAGAAATTACAGGGCCAAAGTGCAATTACGGAACAATTTATGAAAAGTTCAGGGGTTACAATGTAATTTCCAGAAAGATCAGTGACCTATCTGAATTTTAACAGGTAATGCTGACCTGGCAGGTTGCTGACGTGGCTGACACGTGGCGCTAACTGGACGCACACGTGGCTGCTGACTGGTCTGATGACATGGCTTGCTGACTTGGCTGCTGACAGTGCGTGACCTGCTGACGTGTCACTGACTGGGCGCTGACTGGACAATGATGTGGCGGCTGACGTGTATCGTCTTCTTCATTCAGCACGCGTGGAGCGCTTGAAGCACTATCTGTTCGGCGCGTGAAGCGCGTGAGCCACCGTCTGATCTCCGATCGATCGCCGGAAAATACCACCGTGCTCGTCTCGCCGTGAAAATTCCGATGGTATGCTCAAAATCAATTTTCGACAACTTTTGTCGAAACCGACTTTCCGAACCGAACCTCTTTTCCGAGTTTCGGGATCCCACCGTGGAACCTTAGCTTCTGATACCACTTGTTGTGATTAAACACACACAATAGAGGAGATGTGAGAGGAAAACTCTTCTTTTATTACACCACAAAAGAATTACAAAACTTTATACAAAAACTTTACAAAAAACCTCTCAACCCTCTTTCTCTCTATTCTCTCTGTTTTGGGATGATGATAACTGAGCTCTAAGACTCCTTTTATAATGCTCAAACCGCGCGCTACAGTAACACGCGGTTTGGCAAGTTGGCAACACGCTTGTTGCAAGATGGAGAGTGTTGCTTTCAACTTTCGGCTGACTTGACTGCATGCAAATGCATACAACTTGTGTCCAGCTTCTGCCTTGCTGGTTCCAGCAACTTCACTTCAACAAATTTCTATTCAAAACAAAAAAAAAAATTTATCCTGAATCATATATTGAACGATACATAATTAGAGATTTTTAATCATTCCTATGTGAAAGATCCAATCATCCAAATATGATGAATGTGTCTAACTAAATAAGGTAACTTTGAAGCAGAGATTTTGTACTGACTAGTCAATTTCAGCAACCTCTCAATTTATGCTATTGTAATTTTGGATCTCAATCCTTAAAATGCAGTACTGCCGAATGCCATTTGAATCTACAAAAATTGTATCCATTTCCAATATCTGACTAAGCAGTAATAATATATTAATTTTCCCTATTTAACAAAATCTTTTGCCAAACCAAACAATTAACCTTATATTATTAAAAAAAAAAACAATAAAAAGGGTCAGCCGGTTTTTGCAACCGGTTGTCCCTTAAAATATAAACTAATAATAAAAATTAATATTTTAAATAATAATATATTAATAAGATTTTAACAATTATATATATTATTAAAAATTGGTTTTAAATTTAATGGTTATGCTATATATCTAATGGTCAAAATTGCATATTAATGGTTAAAAGTTTCATGTTAATAAATATTTCAAACTTATTAGTTGTGATTGCATGTTAATGGTTAAAGTTACATGTTCGTTTTACAAAATATTATTTTAGTTGTATGTCAATAGTGAAAATTACATGTTAATAATTAAAAATTTCATGTTAGAGATGTTTCATAATTTTTGGTTGTGATTTCATATTTAATGATTAAAGTTGCATATTCGATTTATAAAGTATTAAAAGATTATATGTTATTACCCAATAATTACATGTTAATGGCCAAAGCTACATGTTAGTGGTTAAAAGTTCATGTTCTATAAGATTTCCTATTTATTAGTAGTGGTTATATGTTAATGGTTAAAATTATATGTTCAGTGATCTTAATTTCATGTTTAATTTACAAAACATTAAAAGATTACATATTTTTGCTCAATAATTACATATTGATAGTTTGCATATTAATAGTTAGAATTATATGTTCAATGATACATGTTAATGGTCAAAGTTGTATGTTAATGGTTAAAAGTTTCATATTAAAAATATTTCATATTTATTGGTTGTGATTGCATATTATTAGTTAGAGTTTCATATTCAATGGTCAAATTATATGTTGACTGGTTCTGGAGGTAAAAAATTATTAGTTAAAAATTATTTAATTGATTCTTGTTGAAGGTTGTTTTTCGTTCTAATGACAATATGAGAAATTAATTCATCGAACAAACTTCCACTAACAATGAATTTATTTGGTTAATATGGAACTTAAGCCAACTTAGCAGGCAAATAAGATAAACACAAAGTTGATATGGTTCGGCATAGAGTGACTTCAACCTACGTCCTACGTCCACGGGAGAAATAAAGTGTATTTTATTACTGTTTGGGGTCAAGATCGACCCGAACTAGAATGGGGAAATAAACTATCTCTTTGATAATACACCTCGGGTTTTACACTAGCTCGGTACAATTCACTCACTTGGTCAGGTAACCGACCGACTTGTTGGGGTCAAATCAGGGAGACGCAGCGGAAGAAGCGCAGTTCGGGCGAAATCGTAGTTTAAAATTTTTAAACTTACGAATAAATTATTTAATATCAAATATTAATAATTCATTCATACTTCACCTAAACATATTTATTCGATATCATATAACGACATAAATAATATAGAAACATCGCGAAACTTTTGCGAAAACGTTTTTCCGCAAAATAGCATAAACGTGTTTTTGGTCTAAGAAACATCCTAGCAACACATGTTGAAGCTAAGCATGATAGAAATAATTTCTTAGTATTTTACAAGCTTTTCTTCTTGTTTTCCAACTTTGCTCTCAACTCTCTTTGTTATATTTTTGGTAACTTGTTGTTAGTGATGGAAATGAAAAACAAAACAATTTTGTTAAAAATTTTCCAACATGGCCGAAATTCATAAATAAATAAAATAACAATTATTTCAATTTGTATTATTTCTATTAGTCCACCTTTTGGAAAATTAAAGTTAACACTTTAACTTTAATAAAGCAAATCATAATTCATTACAATGGAAACTTGCCATAATAAAGCATAAATCATTATTTCAGATATTTGTAATATTAATTAATTAATTATTTAACAATTAAATAATTAAATAATAAATATAAATATCTCAAATATATGTATTATATTTACATTAAATATCTCAAATACATATATTAATGATATATGTAAAATATCACAATTTGATATTTAATTAATTTGTATTTAATAATATCAAATATTAAATACAAATATACATTAATTCGAGAATGACTGTTAGGTCTCGATTGCATGTATTTTTTGTTTAACCGTTAAACGAGTTATAAATAATCAGTATTATTCATAACAATTGCCCTAGTGCTCTACGAGTATATTTCATTAGTGAGACTCTCTAGATTCAGACATATCTGTCACGAAATCCAATTTTGTGTCCATAATTCACCCACCCGTAAATTATAACGACCACGAATAAACTCGCTGAATCATACAGGTCGAGGTCACTGCATACGTATAATCCCTCCGTCACAGGTATTCAGATTATCCCAAAGATATAGATATAAACGTCAAATCTCTATAGGAATAATCTCGTCGACCTATCTATTAGCAATCTCTAAATAACATTCGGAACTCACTTCTGAAGTATACTATGGCCATAGATTTAACAGATTACTAATCACATATGGACTACCTATGCTCTGTACACAGAACTGACGGATCATTTCTTGATACTGACAGGATATCATGAGTATGAGTCCACACCCAACGAACAGGCGGAGGTCTGATCTAAATAGATTGGTGACGTGACTGTCATCTAAGTGTGGAGGATAACTCATATATCCACAGTGGTATCTCAAGTCAAAGAATCATTATGCTACTCAACCCGAGAAGATTCCTATTGACGTTGGTGTACCATCTATTAGGAAATCTTCGGTGAGTTGTTCAATATTTATCAAATAAACACCTACATGTCTATATGAGTCTCTCAAGACTCATGGTTTATTGGATAAACCATCGGACCAAGTCCGATATACGACATGTACTGGTCTCAGCGGATCTTACTAACCGACATGTGTCAGTAAATCTTGACCAGAAACTTAATTTAAGGATATACAACTTATAGTGACACTTCCCAATGTCAATTACAAACTATGTTGTAACTGCGCACTACGTTGTAAATCATGGGGTCTTTGTCTAATATATATACATATCACTAAACCAAATTTAGTTTCAATCTAATCAATCTAATCGAAATTAGATCGAATATGTATATAAAAGACAAGAGGTGTTACCATTTAAATTAGTAATATTATGGAAAAATGTATTGCTCGTATTCATGAATCGAACATAAATACGATCCGGATTGGCGCTCAGAGCACCAACCCTAACACGACTTTCTCTCTCTATCACTAGCTTTTAAGCTCTTAACTCTTTTATAAGTTGTGAGATACGAAATTTGCTAACCCATGAATCTGAATCTTCAACCTTTTTATATAGGCTTCCAAATTCACTATTCAAGTGTCAATGACGTCAACACATGTCACATTGCCATCATTGACATCACAACTCTCCTCAACTACCTTTAAATGCGCCAATCAGAATCATCCATCTCATTATCACTGCACCAGTCTACGGTTGTACTCTGCCAACTCTCTGCCACTATATTGGCCTACTGTCACTGGCAGGGCTACTTCTAATGATAACTGTTACTTTCCCGCAGTCACCATTAGCCTTCTAGAAGCTATCCTCTCAATTATGGCATATGTCACATGACTTCAAAACAGGTTGGTCAAAAATCTCATCTTCATTCCTCGGATCGGCACACAGAGGTAGATGATACTATAAAATCTTTCCTTTAGAACTCTTAATCAGGTCAGGTTTCATTATCAAAAACTCTTCAGGTTGAGTTTCACCAAACTCTTAGAAAACCCCAAATCAATATCCTCGAGGTGGTCGGGTTGGTATCCAATTTACTTCATCATCAACAAGTTCTCTCTTTGGGAGAACCCCTCTACATTATGAGGTCGGGTTCTTCCATCAAATCCATTCTGCCTCTCCGGACTCTTGGGCCTTTATCTTCTATTTTTTGGCTAAGTACAAGACATTTTCTACCCATGCTCGGTATTTGAACATTCCTCGGTGTGAAAAACCACCATCAGCATATGTCTCATAGTTTTCGGTATCAACAAATTTATGAGTTGATGCCGAGAACTTCATAAATATGATGGTGCATGTAGATAAAAACTGAACTAGTGTCATTGGGTTGCTGCTTCTTGAAAATTTTATGTCACCTCAGCTATTCCCAGGTTCATATTCATTGGGATAGTTATTGTGTATACTGCCAAAGATGTCTTTTTCATGACGATTGCATTTCTTTCATTTCATTTGAAAAGGCATTCCTAGGGTTTTTGAATCATCCATAGGGATATATGATGACATTATGGTATTTCTTAAATGCTCATCACATCCGTCAAATCTCTTTTTATTCGCCTCTCCAATGTCATCATATATCCCTATGGATGATTCAAAAACCCTAGGAATGCCTTTTCAAATGAAATGAAAGAAATGAAATCGTCATGAAAAAGACATCTTTGGCAGTATACACAATAACTATCCCAATGAATATGAACCTGGGAATAGCTGAGGTGACATAAAATTTTCAAGAAGCAGAAACCCAATGACACTAGTTCAGTTTTTATGTCACCTCAGCTATTCCCAGGTTCATATTCATTGGGATAGTTATTGTGTATACTGCCAAAGATGTCTTTTTCATGACGATTGCATTTCTTTCATTTCATTTGAAAAGGCATTCCTAGGGTTTTTGAATCATCCATAGGGATATATGATGACATTATGGTATTTCTTAAATGCTCATCACATCCGTCAAATCTCTTTTTATTCGCCTCTCCAATGTGCCAAGTGTCGTGCATCCATGATTCGTATGCCAAAACTTATGTGGCAGGGATGAACACAACTCATGGCTCTCATCTGAACCCTTGATTTGAACTCAACGTAAGTGATTGACCCCACATGTATCATCAGTCCATAACTCATATCCCAAATTAACATCAAGATCTGCCCGAGCTGTTGATTTAAATGTCATGCCTATTCATATCCTTACTTTTACCAACTTCGTCTTCCCCAAAGCATTCTCAAGAACTCAAGTGACCTCTATAACTCCGAGACTTATTCAACAACTTTGTCTTCTCAACATTCGCCTTCAACATACAAGTAAGAGCTCTGGAATGTATTTCTATATTTTCTTCAAACTGAATATGCTTTATATTTACAATTGATATACAATGAACATGAGGAATGTATGTATTGTTTGATAGCATGCTCTTGGCTTTGTGTGGGTTTGTCTGTGATTTTGAGGTTAGATTTCTGTGTATATATGTGTTTATAGGTTTATAACATTGTTGAAGAGGTGTGTATTTTTTGTTTGTGCTTGGTTTAGGCTCGTGTTGATAGGTATGTTAGATTTTTATGTTTGGTTGTGCTATTGTTTGCAAATTTATAGTTAGGGCATTTAGAGCTTTCTATGGTTAGTCATTTGGCAATGATGACATGAAAAACCCTAGGTACACAACAAGTCCTACTAGCAGTAGGAATAGACCCATACAAATTATAAACAATGCTTAGTTCATTTTTGACTAACCTCCCTCATCGAGTCACTTCTTAGGAATGTCAAACTGTAAATCATCATCCGTAATTCCACTCAATGTCTTGCCCCCAAAGCATCTACCCGAAGCCTAACCGAGCCAGTTGAAGTGGGAAACTCAAGATCAGTGGGACTCAGCGACTATGACACAACACCAACCCCATCGAAAGAAGCAAACTGATTCTACTACAAAAGGGTAGTCTATCACGATCCTACACCTCTAGCCTTAGACTTCATCAACTTGGATATGGACAAAGTGTCTACCATCTCCAAGGCTGAATTGGATCAGCTAAGGAAGAGATTCAGTATTCTCAAGTTGGTCAGCCTGAGCACTCCAGATAAATATGATCTGACAAGCCGACCAAATTGTGGTCAAGTTTCCCTATACACGACATTCTTCGACGTGGGTCTACGTCTGCAATGCAAGGGTATTTTGCTGAGATAATTGTTGTCATAAACCTAGCATTGTGCCAGCTTAACTTGAACGGATGAATGGTATTAGTCGAGCTCTACATGATTTGGAGCCGAGCTAAGCTAGGAGAACCATCAGTTAAAGATATGAAGAGATTGTACCGAATGAAACCCAAAGGATTATAAGGATTGATATTATATGTCTCTCTATGCCAAAGGGAAATCCTTGATCACAAACCTCCCAGTCACCAAATTTTTTTTAAGGAGAAATGATTATAGGCTAGGGGAGTATAAGACGCACATCAAATCATTAAAGATTAGGAAATAGTGGTGTTGTCCTCTTCTGAGTTGGAGGTATCATCCTGACCCTCTAACCACTTCTTCCTTACTCCCTTAGGATTTTTACTAACATAATCTTTCCTTTTGTAGCCTGCTGGGTGATCCTCTCAAAGTTCACCGTGAGGTCAGGGTGAGGGTGAAGCTTGCATCTCAATTTTTAAGCCACTACAGAGACATCATAAACCCTTCCTCATTCGCATATGCGGTTTTTATCTCGAACACCCCTCCACCGGCTAAAGTAGTGAGGTAAAGACCGACTAACTGACCCATTCCTATAAATTCCTTCTTGTTGTTTGTTTACAATTGATTCTTGTATTTTTGCATTTACTGACTCGATCTTCAATTCATTTTTTATAACCTTGTGTTTTCTTGATGCAAGCATGTCAGGAAAAAGGCCCAGCCCATTGTAAATTGTCTGGGAAGCCAAATGCTGAGCCCAAGGCGATCGTAGCTCAACTCACCACACCAATTCTTACATCCTAGAAATAAAAAGCCCTCATACAGACCTCTGTCACACCGACCCAAACTGTAAATATTCCCCGCCCTAGACAAACACAAATTTCATCACAAACATCAGTCGCACCCTCAAGACCTCAAAAAAGATGCTTCCATCAGGTGAAAATTGAGACCTTTGAAGAGGCCACCGAACAAGCCCCGTGGAAGAAAACCACTGCCCCTCGCGGCAATGTCTCAGTGATTTCTATTCCCAAGAAAGGGGCAGCCTGTACTTTGGGGGTGGACGACCTCCCGAAGAATGCGAGGGAAAGCCTAGCCCACCTCTTGCCGACCATCAACTACTTAGCCAAACACGTAGACATCGACAGGGCCCCAGCCCACCAGAGCATCTCCCCCGATGAGGTCATCCAGAAAGTGGGTCGCCTCCAATCGAAGGTAATGGATGAGGCTCAAAGGCTCCAAAGTAAGTTGACTGAGAGAGAGTATGAGTTGCTACAGAAAATGGATGAGGCGAAAGGCGAAACTTAAGTTTTTCGTCAAGCCCTCCAAATAGCCAAATGAAATGGACGAAGCCCGATCTGAGGCCGCCTCTAAGGCTTTTGGACTTAAACTACAGCAGACGAAGACAACCATTGTTAATGAGAAGCTTGGCGAAAAAGATACGGAGTTAGAGAGAGTCGGGGATGAGCTGGCTAAAATAAAAGATGAATTGGCCAAGACCTGGGATGAGCTAAATGATTTACGAGCCAACCTTGAATACCGTATTAAATATGCCAAGGCTGATACCCAGGTTGAGGGTTTAGAGGACTTCTTGGAAGTTATCAAGGAGACATACCCCGACTTAGACTTAAGTGGGCTACAAAAGGTCCTTCAGGTCGACGAGGGGGAAATAACCCTCGAGGAGACCTTCCCTAATCCAACCCCCTAACCTCGGTGTCTCCTACTGCTGATGCTTTTGCTCTAACTGAAAATGTTTCTGAAAAATCCCGAGGGGCCCAAAATGTAATCTGAAAAAATTCTTAATAAAAATTTCCTTTTGTATAATCTCATGTATTATTCAAATTTCATACAGAAGCACACACTGAACAAAGACCCGATCTATGGTACCCTCTTCTTTCAACACTTAGCAAAATTATGAGTTTGCATAATCAACCTTAATAATCAAGTTGGTAACATAACCAATCTAGGCTCATCAACTGATCCAACTGACCTAATAAGGGCATTTCCTCCCGAATCAATATTGATGCATGAGCACAACATTGAACTAACCAATTCTGACAATCTAATCTCGACCACACCTTTAGCTTGTCTATCTCTACTGTGATGCCCCAATGAGGCCATGCATTCCGACCTGATATCATGAGGCAACTTTCAACACTTAGAAAAGTTCTAAACCTCTTAAAATGAATCATTCGTTGTGGTTCATACTCAAATAACCCTTAAAATAACTCGTCCTATTGTAGGTTATTCTAACGCATTGAGGCCACCATCCAACTCTTTAGGCTAACATGAGTTATTTAGTACTCGATTAAAATTTTGAGGTTGGACTCCTCATCTCCATCATTCTTCTAGCTGGCCATGTTCATTCCCAATCCGAGGGAGCTTGACCCTATATTCCCTTCACCTTGACAGGATCTTATGGGAGAAACTTTGACCCAAACTATTCATAACAGAAATCCCAAGGGAACTTGTCCATCTGTGTTGCTCGTCTTAGTATGGTCGAGAGAGAGATTTTCTAACCCCACACCATTCATTATACAAGGCCTCGGTGAAACTAATAAAACCTCGAGCAGCTCAACTTACATGACCACAAGGGAATAATCTCTCCTTATGCCATTTAATCAAAGCTATGAGGGAGAAAATCTAACCTCATGCCAATAGCTATAATAAGGCTCGGTGGAATGAATCCAATCCCGAGCCAACATAATCACTTGGCCACAAGAGAATAATCATTCTTTGTGCTAATCTAGCAAGGTCATTGGAGAGAAACTTCGACCTCATGCCAATAGATACAATAAGGCCTTGGTGGAACAAGAATCCAACCTCAAGCCAATATAATCACTTGGCAACAACAAAATGATCCCTCATTGTGCCAATTTCGCATAATATAATGCCTCGGTGGGACGTACCCAACCCTAAGCCGTTCAAAAAACTTTACCCTAAGAGAATGATATTTTTTGTGCAATTTTCACATAACATAAGGTCTTGGTGGACATACCTAACCCCAGCCATTCAAAAAACTTGGCCACAAAGGAATGATTTCATTGTGCCATTTTGTTGAGGTTGGCGCTCAGAGCGCCAATTCCCCGTTGTATTTCCATGAAAATACTATTGTAAATGTTTTATTTTGAATAAAATGAGCAGTTTCTATAATATAATATATCTTCTTATAAGGTAAAGACGTAATTGACTTTAGAATAATTAGTCATAATGCATTTGCAAAAGCGTCGCAACTGACATTGAGTTGTATCATGACGCTGTCATTCTTAGACAGTTCCTGGTCAAGGTTTACACAACTTGGTCAGTAAAGTAAACTCGTTGAGACCGGTACATATCGTATACTGGAATATATTATTCCAATGGTTTCTTAATAAACCATTAGTCTTGGAGACTCATATAGACGTGTAGGTATTTATAGCGGATAAACACTGAACGACTCACCGAAAATTCTTAATGGATGGTACACCAACATCAATAAGAATCTTCTCGGGTTGAGTAGCATTTGTGATTCTTCGACTTGAGATACCACTGTGGGCATATGAGACATCTTCCACACTTAGATAGCAGTCACGTCACCGATCTATTCAGATCAAACCTCTGTCTGTTCGTTGGGTGTAGATAGATCCTCAGGGTGTCCTGTGTATGTCGAGATAGGATCCGTAAGTTCTGTGTACAGAGCATAGGTAGTCCATATATAACTAGCAATCAGATAATAACCATGGGCCTGTGGTACACTTTAGAAGTGAGTTATAAGTGTTCTTTTAGAGATTGCTAATAGAGACGTCGACAGGATTGTCCCTATAAAGATTTGACGTTTACATCTATATCTCTGGGATATATCCGGATACCTGTGACAGAGGAATTAAACATATGCCATGACATCGACCTATTTGATTCAGCGAGTTTATCCGTGGTCGTCATATTTACGGGTAGGTAAATTATGGACACGAAATTGGATTTCGTGACGGATATGCCTGAATCTAGAGAGTCTCACTAGTGAAATATACTCGTAGAGCACTAGGGAACTTTTATGAATAATACTGATTATTTATAAGTCGTTTAAAGGTTAACGAAAGATACATGCAAATGGACCTAATAGTCATTTCATAATTATTGTGTATTGTTTTAATGATAGATTTTATTAAATACACATTAATTAAATGTATTTGGATATTTAAAAGCAAATATAATACATATATTTAAAATATTTATATTTAAATAATTATTTAATTGTTAAAAAATTAATTAACTAAATTAATTAAAAATATAAATATCTTAAGTTTTGATATTTTAGGAGATGCTTTAAGTTGCTTTATTTGACTTGGTGAATTTCATTAAATGTGTAATGATCAAGTTGGAAGTTGATTAAAGCAAACTTTAAAGAAACAAAAATTAAATATCTAGATATTTTATACTTACCAAATTCGGCCAGGCATTTGGTTGAAGTATATATTGTTTTATTTTATTTTATTAGGTTTATGTTAACAAGTTATACAAAAAACAAACACAAAAGAGTTGAGAGAAAAGTTTGAATAACAAAAGGAAAAGCTGGAAATTGTTGATTTTGAAAGTTTTCTTTAAATCTTTCAACTTATAAAATGTTTCTAACATGATTAGCTTCAACTGTGTTGCTAGGATATTGTCTCTGACACTTATAGTTTGTGTTTTAATTGGTTATGAACTTGTTTGAAAGATGAAAGCATGTATGGTTTATAAAGTAAGCTTGAAATGGTTTCAATGGCTTACTTTTGATTATTTGATAATCATGTTGCCATTCTAGAGTTGCTAAGCCCCTCATTGATGACCTATAATTTGTCTTGATTTGTTTCATGATGGTGAGACTTGTTTGGTGTGGTAAAGTTTGAATTAAGTGTTAGATTTAATTGATTTGGTAAGATTTATCAATTTGAAGAAATTATAAAATTAGGGTTCTTACCCTTTCCAATTGGGGGCTTTTCATATATGTGATGTATTATGGTGTGTATATGATGCATATTAATTTTTGGGTTGATTGGATTTGATCTTGACATGTTTTGAACATAAAAAATACCAATTATAAATACTGAAAACTTCGGGTGGTTTCGGCAATTAGCAAAACTTTGGGGTTTTGTTGCAATCTGATTTTGATGTGTTGGACATGTTGGAAATAATTTTAGAAATGATTTAGAATCATCCAAAATTGTATTTGACAATTTTAGGACTAAAATGATTAATTTGCAAAGTATTGGGTAATTCGGTAATTATCCAGAAATTTGGTTTCTTGTGTAATTTTCAGAATTTGATAATTGGGTAATTAAATAAATAAGTTTATTTAATTGATCCAAGAAAATTTTGAAATCGGAAAATTTTGATTTTCCGTGTTTCTGCTGCGTTACCGGATTTTCGCCATAAAACCCTTACAAAATGGTATTAAAGCGAGTCTGATTCTGGACACCCTAATATGATTATGCCTTTTAAATCAATGTTTAATTTAATCTTTACTTTATGCATGCATGTGTTTATTTAATTTGATTAAATAAAGTAAAAAGCATCTTTTGCAGAAAATCCCTCCCTATTAATAAGGTTTATGAAAATTATGTATTTGATGCATGTTACATGGTCCGTCTTGTCAATACGATTTATGAATATCTTTTCTATGACTACATCCGAGAACGTGCCAAAGCTATGAGGGTGTAGCCGATAGAAATTTATTTATGTCGGATGTATATCTGATACTAGATAAATTCAAGCGAAAGCGAAATCCTGAACGTGCCAAAGCTGTCAGGGTTACGCAAGTAGCTTGAGTTTATCATTGATGAGTTTAACCTTGGTACGCCTCCTTGTGAACGTGCCAAAGCTGTCACAATGAGAAACGACCAGGACCGGAAACCCAGGAGTCACTATTGAGTGATTGACAATGAGTTGTCTACCTGATGAATATACGTAGGCGAGAACGTGCCAAAGCTGTGAGCTGAAATATATTCATGAGATCCACCTTTCACTATTTGTATTTAATTTAATTTTTAATCTTTATATTCTGTTTGGGGATTACAGTATTGCATGATTTAGTGGAGAGGGCATTTTTAGATTAAAAATCCATGATCTAGTTAATGCTTTTGATATTATATGAAACTGCTTAATTTCTGCTAACCATTTTTCGTAATCTATATGATAGATTTGTGATGGTGGCACAATCGACTAATCCGTTTGCGCTTATGTTAGATACGAATAAACTTAAAGGCGCTGAGAACTTCACCGATTGGGATTTGGATTTAAGGATTGTTTTTTATTCCAAAAGTTGGGATATGTACTCGAGGGTCCGCTGCCTCTTGCTGTGTCTGAGAACGCAACACACGGAGGAACACCAAGTTTTCCAAGCTTGGAAAGATGATGATTTAAAAGTTAAATCATACATCTTAAGTTTGTTGGACAATTATGACCCATAA